>JAIUZE010070294.1:0-117456 GCA_022085475.1 Heliosperma pusillum
ATCCTATCATGTGACTAATTGCATCTAAATCATATTCAAATAACATATCGCCTCATATCTACTAAGGATAATTCATTAATTAAATACAACCTTACTTTGAAGACAAATCCCCGACCCGAGTCCCGCGACGGGTCATCAGTCAAAACGGGGTTGACTAGATCGTAGTTTGACCAAACCCGTTTGGTCAAACCGGCTAGAAACAGAGTCTTAGCCATCGAGGCTTGAACATAAGAATATCACATTCATTTCATGCTATTTCATTCAATTTCAAACATGTGAATTATTAAATCATACGAAAACCCGCTTGACTTAAAGGATATCAAATTAAACTACAATCTCGTATTATAATTTCTAACATGTGAGAAATAATAATATTTATGAAAAGCTTTTAATTAAATAATTTATTTATTAAAATTTCCCACTTGCTAAATATTACAAAACACGATAAAATATCAATACTCTAAAACCGTCACAAGTCCAAGGGGAAACTCATGGGCTGATTTGGGCCGACAATACACGGGCCTGGACTGGGCCCACGGGCCTGGTTTGGGCCTGTTTTGGGTCGACAATTCTAAAACCGTTTCTTAATATTTTCCCGCATGCTTAACATATTTAAAACCCGTCAAAACAACAAAAAAAAAATCAAGTATCGACACAAGACCAACGGACCAAATCACGGCCAACCAGACCGGACCTGGACCGGGCCTGAACCGGCCTGGTTTGGGTCGGTTTCCAGCCCCCCAAAACAGCCACCCTACACGGCCCCACCAACAAACAACCCCAAATTATTTCCAACTTGTTTTAATTAACAAACAACCATTTTAACAACCAATTAAACCACCATCATACAAAAATCATGATTATGAACAAATCATCTAAATATGTCAAGAACACTAAACATGTCATAAATTCATACAACATAATAATCATAACCATCTATCATGTTACTACTTAAAAACCGTAAATCATAAACAACAACTAAAGTATGTAACATTAATTCGTCGAGTAACTCGGAATCGTTACCTTAGCTAGCACAAAATCAAGTAGCACCCAAAATATAAGAACTAAGAAATAAGAAACCCGTCTACTAATCTTCTCCTAAAATATACGAGTCACCAAACTCGTCTTCAAAATCTTCCCCTATAAGAAATGACAAGAAAAATATTATTAGAATTAAAACTTGATTTTCCATAATTAAAGTGTTGAAAACGATTTTGTCGGAATTGAAAATAAACCGTACTTGAAGATGGAGAGCGAAGAGGAGATTCTAGAAATATAAGTTAGGACGGATTTGAATAAGAAATGAAGGTTTTATGACGATTTTGCTCAAGAACGACGAAGAACGATGAAGAACGATGAAGAACACCAAGAACGATTAAAGAAAGTATTAAAAAGGTATTAAGTTGATTTATTGTAAAATGAAAAGATAAGTAGTGAAATAGAGTGGAGTGTGAGCCGTGTAAATATAGAGGAATTATGGAGTCGGGTTTAGAAATTGTTGTTACGGGATTGACTCGGGTTTTATAATTATATTATGATAATTGTTTAGATATAATTATATATTAAGTTAATTTAAACCAAATATCTAGATATTATGTTATTGTAATGAAAAGAAAGAAAATATCTAGTCCTATGAGAGGGTGAGGGAATAGGCGTGTGAAATGGTAGGAAAACGGGTCTGTTTTAAGCGATCTGTTTTAAGTTGACAGATCGATAAAGTTACAAATATCTTAGATATTATTATTAGTTTAATCAAAAGATCAAAAGATCTAAAGTGAGTGGAAAAAGATGACATGGGGCGTGTGACTCATGCCAAAGTCGAGTTTCGGGTTTGTTTCGGGATTTAGATGACTCGGAATAGTTTTTAATACACTCGAGGGTTTTAAACCGAAAACTTCTCGTAAATCCGACTAAATTCAAATATTATTTAAATTATACATAAATTCAAATAAATCTAATAACTAAATAAAAAATTTATTATTTCTCAAATATAATTTCGGTCTTTAATTACGAGTGATTCGGGAAAAAGTCCAACGCAAGTCAAAGTTTGACTTAAACGTAATTCTCATGGAATCTCTTTTCTCGCAGAAATTCCAAATACGACTCGGAATATTTCAAAATTCGACTTGAACAATAAATTCCAATTTAATAACTTAAATATGCTGAAAGTATCCGTCAAATATTTTCCCTAGAAAAATAGGGTACTTTCCGGGTTGTTTACATACTAGAGTATGACAATGTGATAGTGACCATGTGAAGTTAGACTAGAGTTTTTATATACTTTCATACATGCCTTTTGGGATTGTTCTCATGTATCTAACATAAAGTTCACCCAAAGATTGATATTTGCACTTGGAGTAATGATTCTCTTAAAGGCGGAACTATAAGTCGACCAGCTGCGCAAGCGCATTGACAAATTATCTAATGTTATATGCGTAAAGAATATTGCCACTGAAGCTTATTGATCGTCAGAATGAGTCAATCTTAATGATCATGTTTTCCAGGTTAAGTGAAGTTCAGTGTTCCAGTGGACAGCTTTTATCCTTTGTGCAGGGTGCACCACATCGCAACTAAAATCAAAGTAAGAGTGGTTAATACTATTAGCTTATATAACATGCTTCTTTATAGGGTCTGCATGTAATTGGCTATACATAATCTTATATAACATGCTGCTTTTTAAGTCTTCTCAACATGAACACACATAATATTTTCAAAGATTGTGCACCATGACGTCATTTTATCTAAAAGTTGACCTCCCCTTCCAGTGTAAAATGTGGATAATAAAATTAAATAAAAAGTACATTTAAGGATTAAAAATAATTATCTATTTTCATATAAACTATTGAGATACTCTTTAGGGTGTTAGTGTTTAATATGGGGCTGAGTGATATACTTATATGAGATGATATCCAAGTGTTTTGTCAGCATAGCGCTGCTGATATACCACATGTTCCTTTTATCTTGGTGCTACTTCTTTTTTTAAAGGTATCTTCCTAAATTTCTCTAAAAATGTTGGTCTTGAACCTTGGAGAGTCAAAGACTCCCTGTTCTAATGCTTTTTAATATGATGAGATAAATCAAAATATATAGTTCATTAAGCCCTTAGTGTTTTCTATATCGTAAAGTAGTGAGGTGTCCTGAGTTTTAATATAAACTTGGTGGTGGGAGTTTAGTAGCGTTATGTTCTTTCAGGTAGCTGATAAACGAGCCTCTATGTCAAGATCTCATTCTAATTTGACATGATGATTAGGCACAAGCGATAACTCATTGTAAATGATTACTACATTTATAGTCACCACTAATATGTATGTTATTAAATTGTAATGTGAAATAGGTTGAGTTTCAATTGTGTCAGGTGTGTCGATTAAAAGGTCCAAGGTTTAGATATCCACAAATTTGGAAAACTCTAAAGAAAATTGAGACTATCTTTAAGTTTAACAAGTTTTGTTTATTAAGTTTATCTCTCTTATTTTGTTCCTTAAAGTTGAATTACTGTCATTATTTCTCCAAAACGTTGTACGGAAAATAAAAAACTAAACTTGGCAGGCATATTTAGTAGTTTGTGGTACTGTGGTAGCCTAAGCTTAATTTATATAGTTTTTTTTAGTATGTTTTGTTTCATATTTTTATTTTTGGGATCGCTGAAGTTGTAATAATTCTGACAAATGCACTACCGTAATTCTTACATCACTGCAAGTCCAGATATGAGGAATTATGAGAAAGTGAGAAACAATATTTTTCTTGTTAAGCTGTAACTAAGAACATTATATTTACATTGAAAGGTTTTGGAGAACACTTTTAAAACTAAACTTCGGAGAAATGAAGATGGTTATAAGGAAGCTCTGATGTACAATGGTTTATACGAAATAATGAATGCTCCTATGAGACCATCTTCATCTAATTTAGACTACCAAAGGACTTTTGTTAAACCAGTTATTATTCAGCCCGTAAAAGGTAGTGAGAATCTCCTCCAGCTACAGTTTTGAATCATTGCCCAAATTCCAAAAATAGGAGATCCTGATGACAAATATGGTACGAGGACATATACAAAATTCTGATATGTGCAAACTAATTAACTGGCCAACTGTGCTTGTTTTATCTAACAACTTACAATAAATCTATAGATATCACTGCAGTTGTCATGTATGTAGACAAAGAACTACGCAGGATTCCCAGGGGCGAAGGCCGCGATTACTGTTCGAGAGATTGCAGTCATAGATCACAGGTTATAAACTCACCTTCATTAAACACATTTTAAAAAATCCACGTATATAACGATTTTGCTAATTTCGTTAGTACATTAGTTTAGTGTGTGGTCCCGAAACTCCAATAATCTTGCCTACTGCAAATCGAAACCTCAAAATTGTTGATCATATGATTGACATTAATAAATGTTATTTTCAAGCTGTTTTGAATTTGGTATTGGCCTACTGCAGATCAGTACAGCTTGTAAAGATATTGCTTGGTGTGGCCGCCTTGATTGGTTACCAGCGTCTTTCAAAGAAGTCTTGTTAGGCACGTTTTAGACTGGTTATTCTTAATCGTCGCCCTAAACTAAGTTGTTTTTCATCAATCATATTAGAAAAATAGGTGGTTTACTTGTTTCTGTTATTGTTATTTGTGGTGCAGTCCTCCTTGCTGCCATTTGTAACTACTTAGATGGAACCTATACTTGTATGTAGCTATCTCATAATTTATTTATTTATTTTGCAAAAACAGACGACCCACAAATCTGAGCATTATGGACCGTTGTCTACGCCTTAGTGGTGCTATCACTCCGCTTTCTATTTTTCGGCTAGTGCTTCTCTAATTATTTTGCATTAGATACTGTGTTTTGAAGCATCATCTAATAAATACTACACCATGTCACCATTTCTAAATAAATGGACCATGTCCCTTATTGCTATGCTTCCGACTTACTTCTGCCTAGCATTTTGCCAAATTGGGGCACTGCGCCCTATAGGGCGCAGTGCAACAACTAGTATAAGAAAGTAGGTAAGATTGTTATGAAACCATGTACCAGATGAAAGTCACATTTTGAGCTACGATCAACAACAAAGGGGTACGGAAAAATACATAAAGGGGTACGATATAATTGGTCTTTAATGGTTCCGTCAATAACTTAATGAGAGATCATCTCTCCAAAGTTTTTGTGATATTTCCATTTTTATGACGTTATCAAATTCAATTTTCGTATAAATTGGAACAAAAACGATTATATAATCATACTAAAATATGAGTGATCAATAATTTATGAAGTTTTGTTAATAATAAAATTTGAAAAAGCAACCCCGTGCAAAATTGCACGGGTTTAAAACTAGTTATACTTTATTTCATTAAGCTATTATCTTCTCACTAAAATTAACATTGTATCAAATTATATTATTTTCAATAAGCTCAAAACTATAATATTTTAATTAAAATAAAATAATTAGTTTTTTTTTAATGAAACTCTAAATTGGCCCATTTATTGATATTATTATTAGATAAGTGACTTGACCCATACTTGGTATAAAAACAAAACGATAAATCGTTGTTAGTTGTAGTGACAAAAAAATTGAATGAAATTTTTGTTGGATTAAGTGTCCTCAACAATAGTGCGATCATATAATTAAATTTCAATAATAAAAATACAAAGGGATGATGAATATTATAGTCAACTTGTCAACATAAATCGGTAACGATTGGCTCACTGGAGTTTGACGTTACTGTCGTATGACGGTGGTGATCAGTTGATCCCTTGAGGTCACACCTAAAGGACAACCCCCTAATCATGTACATTAATTAATTGTATAGCGATCCAGATTAATTAATTTCTTAAATTGAACTAAGTTTATGTTGTAAGTGAGAAATGTATCTTATTGTAATATGATTAAATAAGATTCATTTTTAGTGATTTAATTGTTATATTACTAAGAATGCATTGTGTTTATGAAACATTTGAGATATGCAAATTGGTTGGTTATAATTACAAATTGTTGTAGATTATATTAACCAAATATGTGATGACCCATTTTATTTACATGTAATTATAAAATGGGCTTAAAATGTTAAGTCTAATTTATTTGTTATGAAATTGCATTTAAATTAGTTAAATGCACATTTATAAGTTCAATTACATGTTACATGTCACATGTCACATATGTGACAAATGACAAAATGCAAAAATAAAATGGTCACTCATTTTAAGTAGGGTGAACCGGTTTTATATAGGCTGAGGAGAAGCATTTTAATTTTAATTATTAATCTAATTGGATAAGACAAAATGATTACAGAAAAGCCTAAGATTCTAGCCTACTTTCTTGCGAAGAACAAGTGAAAGTGACTACTCACCCACATGCATGTGTGGTGGCCGGTCTTGGCTTCAAAGAAGACAAGATTTTCCTCTCTTTATACACTACTTTATTTTTACATAATTGTGATGTAAAAAATAAAACTTATCTCTCTACACTCTATCTCTCACGAAAAGATAAACTTTAGAAGTTCTTCAAAACTTGAGTTCATATTTCTAATAAAATTACTAGTGTAGTAATAAGAGTTATTAGATTTATGTTAAGGGACTACTACTTATTATACTAGTGTAGTATTTTAGTATATATTAAAAGGGTTGTCTTGTGTGCTGCTAATTGGAGTGTTCTTACACTAAGAACTAGGAGATCATCCTCATATTCATAGCTCAAGAACAATATTTGAAAGAAGTTCAAATATTGTGCCCATTTCTTCATAATCAATGTAAGGAATTTGTTCTTACTTAATCTTTTGTTATGCATGCATAAAATCTACATAGTTTAAGAGTAAATTATTCATAAGTTGATATTAGAAATGTCTAATATTGGGTTTAAGAAACTTACAATTTTAAATTGAAATAATTAGTTTTAAGATATAAAAATATTTATTAAAGCATATTATAAGTCATTACTAAATTCTCTCTATTAAGTTTCAATTCCAAGAATCTGTTATCAAAGTCATATACAATGATGAAAAATGTAAACACTTAATGAGGTACCAATTTATATAAGTAATTTGATAAAAATAGAAAACTCTTTGTACCATTTATGTATTGGACGTAATCTAAACTACTTATCATCAATCTGTTCCTTTACTTTTGATATCTCAACCCTTTTCAACATTCTTCAATCATATGAAATTCATCTTCTCTTTCAAGCTTTATGTCAATGTCGATATTTCTTTAGCCTATAAAATAGATTAAACCCTAAAGCGAAACAATGCCATTAGTAGCATGAGAATAAACGGTTTGTCATCATAAAAACATAACTAGTGCATACTAGAGTTAAAAAATTTCCCCATTTTATGATGGCAAGCCAGAATGTTTATTAAGAATGATTCTCGTAGAGTAGTTCCCGCTCAACCAAAGTTTCCCCCTATTTGTTAAGCTTGAATTTTACATTAAAAAAATATGTGAAAGTTTGATATTCTTATTGTTCTTATATAGTCGCATCAAACAAGATCATATATGACTATATTTTATCGTATATGTTGTACAAAATTTTGAAGATTCCTTTTTTTAAGAATAATGTGAAAACGTGAAATGGTGTGTTGGTTTTGGATAGAGAGTACTACTTAATTTAAAAAATAAAATAAATTTTAATTTATGGAAATAGTACTCCCTCCATAGTAGTCAATTGTTGTCATTTCGTTTTGGCACAAAAGTCAAGGAAAGAGTAGGAGACAATTTGTCATTTCGGTTTTGGTTTTAAAATTTTTAAAAAACAGGTTAACCGAAAAAATCTGGTTTTGCAAAAAAATGATTTTTAAAACCGGTTATCCGCTCCTGTTTGCAAAACCAGAGCGGATAACCGGTTTTGCTCAGCCCTAGTAAATACTAAATAGTCCCATTGAGGGGTCAAATTACTAATAAAAGCATTCCTAATATAAAAAGGACAACAAATGACTATAACACCCAAACAAATTGCAAAATAACCTGGACGGAGGGAGTATATAGAAAATTTGTATTAGAACTTTTAGAAATAATTTGCACGGTTATCATTTAAAAGAGTTAACATCTCATAGATATATAGATTTCCCAAATAATATACGTAATTCGTGTTATAATATATACATACTGAATCATAATATATACGAGATGAATTATATACGAGATGACTATAAATATTATCATCACACTATAGGAAACTATAGATTTCCCAATTTATCCCACTTATTATATATTTTTATTTCTTTAACAGAAAATAATCACACTTATTATGCCCACAATCATAGCTAATTAATGTAACAAAATCAAGAGATAGCGTTTGAATTCTTTCTATCAATGTTCTTCATCATTAAAGTCATCAAAAAAATATTATTTATAGGATAATTTTTTGAAATACACGACACTCAATCACACAAGTGACAACACACAACACAATGGCTCAAACAACACTTATTTCGTTACCCCTTGTATTGTTCATGATGATATCCCTTGTGTCAAACAGCAATGGCCTATCACTTAAAATGATTCCAATAGACTCACCACATTTGCAAATATTACCTAAATATGTCACTACTCAAGAAAGGCATGAATTCCTCATCAACATATCTATGTCAAAGGTGAGCAACTATCCCATAAAATTAACTCCCAATGGTATGAAAATCCCTGTTAATTTGGCAGGAAGTTATTATGCTACTACACTCCAATTGGGAACGGGTCAAGCACGGTTATCTCCTTTTGTGCTCATTGACACCGGTAGTCGCCAGACTTGGATTCAGTGTGAAGGTTGCGACCCTTGTTTTGAATCAAAAGAGAAAAATTTTAACTACAAGTTGTCTCCTACTTATACGCGAATGTCCGTAGACGACCCGATATGCCGCGCTCCACGGTTAGCCTATGAGGGATCATGTGCCTTTGATATCACCTACTCGGCTTCAATGAATGTCTTTGGTATTGTTGGAAGAGATATGATGTTTCTGCAAGACGCAATAACTGGAAATTATAAAGCGTATGAAAATTTTGCATTCGGGTGTGCACTCAAAAATGAAAGGATGCGTTTCGGTAGCAACATGCGTGAAAATGTTATAGTTGGTGTACATGGCATTTCACCTGGTCCTAGATCGTTCTTAACACAATTCCGTCATTATACTAACGGTTTTTCTAACGTGTGCCCTAAGGGCACACATTAAGAAGCTAAGTATGGAAAGATTCATGACATATTCTCACTAATTATGGAAAAGGTATGTTCATACTTGCATTTTTGATGAGAATATCTCATGAATCTTTCCATACTTAGCTTCTTAATGTGTGCCCTTAGGGCACACGTTAGAAAAACCGTTATACTAAATATCTATTTTCTTATTGTCTAGCACCTGGTTCGGGAATATCAAATATGTACTTCGGTGATGAAGCACGAATTAGTGGTGATGCTACTAAGGAAGTTAAAACAATCGCTATGACTCAGTGGCCTCGATATCATTTGTACTTAAATGCAATCAGTGTACAGGGGATTAGAGTATCGATTGACCCATCTATCTTCGAATTAGATCCAATAAGATATGAAAAGGGTTTTTTTGTCGACTCTGGAGCTCCTTATACCATATTAGCAAGAGGCGCATATAACCCATTCAAAAAAGCAATAATCAACTATTTCAGAGAGAAATTCGGTTGGCAACCTAAACCTACACCACCTACAGCTACACGTGAGCGTGATCTTTGTTACGACATAATGGATGTTCAACTACTTCCGTCTATTATTTTTCATTTCGCAGGGATTGGAAAACAAGGAGAGGTTGATTGGGTTATGGACAAATATTATTTGTTCAAAGAGCAAGATCAAGGATTATTCTGCTTGGCTATATATAGTGGCATCAATGATCCAGGCCCTAGCTTGTTAGGAGCGTATCAACAAATCAATTTTAAGATTTTATTTGATGTTGCTAATGGCCTTTTGTCCTTTGTACCTCAAATTTGTCAGGAAGCTAGTCTCTAGCTTTTGCAAGTTTTTTTATGTTACATTTGGTAAATTTAAATAGACCTATCTCGATGATTTATAAAAACGTTCTCTCAAGTTGAAAATAATACGTGCGGACGGTTGATTTATAAAAACGTTCTCAAATGTGTCATAAACCTTGCCTCGTGGCCACCTCTAGATTATGTAAAAAGTCTCTTAAATTTCCTCCTTCTAACATAGGTCAATTACCGAAAAGTTGCCTTTTTTGTCGGAAACTCACTTTGAGTTGTGTTATGCAAAAAAAAATTGATTTTAGAAGGTGTCTATTCCAAGTTGACCATTTTAAAGGGTAGTGTCTCGCAATTGATCATTATAAATAATTTGTACTCCGTAGTAATAATGTGTGAATAAGTTATTGTGAGATTCTTCTAATATTTAAAGTGAAAAGGCTATCAAATATAAAAGAAAAAACTTAGGAATGATGCAAAGTGGTTCACCAATGAAAAATTGTAGAAGTATATGTTAATAGTATATTTTTAAGGTTATTACTAGTACTAAACCCGTTCAAATTGCACGGGTATGCATTTCAGACATTGTTATTATCAAAAATGTAGAAAAACAGGATTAAATTTATATAAACTCATGTTTCAGTTTTTGATTTGAATTATATATCAGTTGCGATTAGAAGAATTTAAATAACGGATCTAAATATACGGGTGTATGAGTTTTGATTTCCTGAGTTATCGAGTAGTCATTGAAATGTAATTTTTTTTTATCTTGATAGCTAAGTACAATTTCCTACTTTACTTACAATTAAGAAGTTGAATACAAACCGAGAAATATCAGATGATATGTACTTTTTTTTTTCATGAAGGCTAACATTATAATAATGTGTACGCATGAATATGAGCATATAGTAAGTAGTGATTAGGTTAATTAAAAGATCTATAATTGGGGTTATTAATGTGAGATAATATCTTATAAATCTTTTCGCATTCGGCTTATTAATGTGTATCCTTTACAATAAGGCAAATTACATAAAAATAATCCAACGTTTAGACAATCTTCCAAAAGTAATCCCACTTCGGCTCTTTTACAAAATTAATCCCAAGTTTTGGTTTGGGTTACAAATTTGGTCTCATCTATCCCAATCCTAATTTCAGTTATTAGGTTTGACATTAATAAATCTGTCCAAATAAAAAATGTGTACATTTTTATGATGAAACATGAAATTCCCCTTTGCCTATATTTCAACCTGACAATTACAAAAGACAAATTAATTCACCAATTCAAATGTGAAAATATTAGCATGCTATGAATTAAGAATAAGAGTAGGAGGATAACAAATCTTTACATTTTTCGTTCAAATGTCCAAATTAAACATGACATCCACTTATTTCAAACCATAAAACCAAAGCTATTCCATCAATTATTAATCCTACAATTTTTAGAGCAAAAATTAAAATTCTTCAACTAATTCTTTATCGAGAAAAAATGTCGGATGTGAGGAGGATGGTGTAGTGATGGATTGGTGAATATTGAGACAATTATAACAAACACAAAATTTTTGGGTAAACATAAGAACATTAATGAAATGAATAAAATACCTTGAAAGTTGTCATCTTTTAGCAAAAATGTAATATGATTGATACAATTAGGGGAAAAGAGGCTAGTGATAGGAATTGGTGATGGTGTAGTTCAATAGAATGAATGTATAATAAATTAATGTGGAGCCGAAATTTTTTATTTTTTTAAAATAGAATAAGTTAGTATGGAATTAGCTTTGTAAAGTAACCTAGTAAATATAGTTAGGTTCGTAAAAAGTCGGACTATTATCGTAACCCAAACTAAAACGTGGGATTATTTTTTTATAAGAAATAAGGTGGAATCATTTTCGGAAGATTGTTCAAACGTTGGATTACGTTTGTGTAATTTGCCTTACAATAATGGCTATAAATACAACTTAGTTGTTATAATACTTTCAATAAATGTGATTAAATTTATTAATATAAAATAAGATTTATTTTTCATAACAAATTTTGGTTTTTTCTATGAATGATGTACCCTTGTTTTTTTTTTTCAGATTGTACGATATACCACCGGTTTTCAAATTCACACAGAATACCCCTAAACTCATTAAATTGTTCTACGAATACCCGATATGCTACAATTTTACAATTCTATTTATTATATTTTGGCGATTTTAGTTGATTATTCATCAGAAATACTTGTAATCATCAATAAAATTCTTATTTACTCGTCAATATACAATTTTTTTCTTACAATGTGTAACAATAAAAAAAACTAAAATTTGGATAATTAGGGTATCTTAGAAACTAATATGGGATTTCAGGAGTATATCATATATATATATATATATATATATATATATATAATATATATATAAGATATCTATATATATATATATATATAGAATATATATCAATAGAATGGGATCAAATGAGTCCACCCCAAAACCTTGAGTCCATGAGTCCTATTAGAGGCCCTTGGATATTGGAGATGGGTGGTTGAGATGAAAACACAAAAGTGGTCATTAATAATGTGTTTAACCCCACTCTCTCACTACAACACTAATTAAACCACTAATACATCCTTCTCCCTCCTTCACTTCACACACAATTCATTCATTAAAAATACTCCCCCTTCTCTCTAAAACTCCCTCCTCCTTCTCTCTAAAACACTCTCATTTCCTCTCTTTAAAATCCTTCCCTCACTTTCTCTCTTCCTCTTCTCTGTCAGCCACCGCAACCACCGCCGGCCACCTCCAATACAAAAAAAAACTGAAAAATAAGCCCCCCACCACCATCCTCTGCCCCGCACCGCCTCCGCCACCTCCCTCCTCTGCCTCCCGCACCGCCTCCGCCACCTCCCTCCTTTCACCACGACACACCAAACACCACCCAAAATAAATACCTGAAAAACCAAAAAAGAAAAAAAAAAAGAAACTAGATCTACTTCTTTTTCCAGATCTGAGCACCACCATGCACAACACCGCCAGTCCGCCACCCACCACCACGCACACACCGCCAGTCCGCCACCACGCAGCACCACATCGTTGGACACCCACGACCTCCGACCTCCACGCCGCCTCCTGTCACCAAACACGCTGCCTCCCTCCGACCTCCTTCCTCTTCTTCTGTTGTTGGCCACCACCACTTCCTCTTCTTTCCGCGACTTCCCATTTCTCTCTTTGTTTCTTTTTTTTTTTTTATTCTTTTTCAATTTTTTTTTCAGATTTTGGGTTACTTTGTTATCCTTTTGTTTTTTTTAGATCCATAGTTTGTTGTTCATATTTAGTTCCACTTTTAATTTGATTTTTTTTAGATTTTTTTTTCAGATTTGGTACTACCTTTTTTTTTAAATAGATCTTGTGGTGTTTTTTAAATTTATTCTTGCTTTTAAATTATTTTTTTACATCTTTTTATTTTCAGATTTTTTTTTTCTCCACCTATAGATCTACTAAAAAGTACTATTAGTTTCAAAAAATCAATAAACAAAGTTTTACATATATTTTTTTTTTACTTATTTAGATTATTTTAATTTTAGATCTACTAAATAAGAAATCAAATTTTGGAAAAATAATCGTATTAAGACGGAGGTTGGCGATGGATTGAAGTTACTCTCTCAATTGATTAAAGTTACATTCTAAATGGACTAAAGTTATACTCTAAGTCGACTAAATATACACTATCAATCGGTAAAGTTACACTATATATGACTAAAGTTACACTCTCAATATACTAAAGTTACATTCTGAAAAGATTAGAGTTACACTATAAATTAGTTTAAATTTCAAAATAAGATGACATAATATTACTTGGGAAAATAAAATTAAATTAAAAATTACACTTGTAAAAGATTAGAGTTACACTTATAAAAGACTAAAACTACACTATAAAAATCCATAAAATGTGAGGAACTTGTCTTAAAATGACATAAAATTATCCGTAAAAGTAAAATTACACTATTTATGGATTAAAGTTACACTTGTAAAAAATGAAGTTATATGCGTAAAATATCAAAACTTGTATTAAAATCATTTTTTAGTATTAAATTACACTATTTTGGATTAAAGTTACAGTTGTAAAATGCTAAAGTTACACTCTAAAAATACGTAAACTGTCAAAAAATTGTCATAAAATCATTTTTTAGTATGAAATTACATTATTTTAGATTAAAGTTACACTTGTAAAAGGTTAAAGTTACACTCTAAAAATACGTAAAATGTAAAAAACATGTCTTAAAATCACTTTTTAGTATAGAGTTACATTATTTTCGATTAAAATTACACTTGTAAAGGGCTAAAGTTACACTCTAAAAATACGTAAAATGTTAAAAACTTGTCTTAAAATCACTTTTTAGTATAAAGTTAGACTATTTTGGATAAAGTTACACTTGTATAAAGCTAAAGTTATACTCTAAAAATACGTAAAATGTCAAAAGTTTGTCATAAAATCACTTTTTAGTATAAAGTTGTACTATTTTAGCTTAAAGTTACACTTGTAAAAGGCTAAAGTTACACTCTAAAAATACGTAAAATATCAAAAACTTGGCGTAAAATCGCTTTTTAGTATAAAGTTACACTTTATTTTAATTAAAGTTACACTCGTAAAAGATAAAAGTTACACTTGTAAAACTGTACACTCGTCGAAAAACAAAATTTATACTTGAAAACAAAGTCTCACCCTAAAAATGCTAAAATGTCATCAACTTTAAGCTAGAGAGAGAAAGACAATTAATTAGTGGACAAAGAATGGATTAGTGTATTGGTTACTTTTTGCTTCTAATCTCAACCATCCATATCTAAAGATCTAAAGGCTCTTAGGAGGACTTAGGGACTCAAAAGATATGAGGGACTTATTTGAACCTTTCTCTCTCTCTCTCTCTCTCTCTATATATATATATATATATATATATATATATATATATATATATATATATATATATATATATATATATATATTTCTCAAATATCGAGGGTATATGTTAGAATTTAAGAAAACATAGGGGTATACGATACAAAATCCCAAAAATATTTGTTCTATTTGCATCGAAAACTTTTCGACTCGTATTATGAATACAACTCAACTTGTAACTCGTATGATTTCATCGGTATTCCAACTGAATTAGTAAAATCTCATTTGAAACAATGGATTTATGGCTCTATGCTCATAAATAACACTTATACATCATAATAAATTAGTCAATTGACTAGTCACTTGCGTTAATAAAATTACCAATTATTGAATTGTGTAATAATAAAATCATATTAATCATATGAAATTGATATTGATATTCCTGATAACAAATGGATATAGCATACCCTTGTAAATTGTTGACATAAAACATTTGAAATTAATCAAGTAATCAAACTAAAGGGACGTGTGGGGACGAGTACCTTGCAATCAATTAATTCACAAAAAAATTAGTCCTTTAATGGAGAGCTTGCCTGTAATACCCGATATTTTAGGGACTTTTGACCAAACTTTGACCTTACGGAACTATTTATAGGATGGTGGTATTTGAGGGAATCTGTACTCTTCAACGGAAAGCTCTCGACCTAGTAGATCGTACTCGATTGAGTGTGACGGAGTCAGGCCGCGAATAATACGTTAACCATTATTTTCTACAAAACATTTTCTTCTCTCTCTAAACCTAAACCTAAACATAATCCCTCCATATCTCCTCAAACCCTACCACCCTATGAGACTACCACCTGGGGAATCACCGTGGGAGCCTAGCCGCAAACGTGACCACCTCTCCTTAGAGGATAACTAACCTGACCAAGTAAGAACCTTCTTTATGGTTGTTGTTGACTCTAGTGACCGTAGTTGTAATAGGGACCGTGTTACTGTTGTAGGTTCGGGTTGGAGATCTTATATGTGTATGTACGTATTGGTGTCGCATCAAATGTTGACTATGCGCAGGAACGCTAAAGGTAGGAATTCCAACTCAGTATTTTATATGTTAATCTTTGTCATGAGATGTTTACTTATTGATGATGATATTGCTTACTATTGTGATGATGATGATGGTTACTATTGTGATAATGATGGTGTTCGGGTTGGAGTTTGGACTTGTGTTACTTGGTTACTATTTGGTGGTCCGCTGGGAGACGGACCACACCCCGAGTTCGCCTCTCTTAGCTCTCTCGCCGCGAGGGGGATGTGCACATTAATGTTTCGGGAATCTCACTACGGTGAGATGGAAATTCGATGTCCAGTACTGCGGTCTGGAATCAATAGGTTGTTTGCAGCTCAGGGTGGTAGCCTGATGCTGCTAAGCTGACTGCTGTGGTGGGCCTCCGGTTTTTGTCACTTTGATGATTACTCTTATTCTATTGTAAATTGATTGGGATATGTTGTTACTTACCCCTTTGTTGTTGAAACTGTGATGATCCTTGGCAAGTCGGGGTGTTACAAAGTGGTATTAGAGCGACGATTTTAGAACCTAAAACCAATGAACCCAATGAACGTAGGTGTGTCAAATAAAATGAACTTGGTGTATGTGTATTAGGGGCCCTCTATGTTGATTTTGGGTGAGAATGCGCCCTCATTTTGAGATCCCAGCCCTAACATGCTTAAGCCAGAAACGCTGTAAATTGTATGGAAATTGTGGTGAAGTGTCTATATCGTATAATTGATGTGTGAACATGCGTAAATCTATACCTTATGAGTGCAAGTATGTGGGTGACAAGATCAATGTGGGATGATTGAACTGATGTTTAACCGTGTGTATGACATGTTTTATCGTGAGAAATATAGTGTGACATATTCTTGAACTGAAGTACAAATACCGAATACCCGTGTGCAATAAGTATGTGATATGAATGTAATGAGATGAGCTTGGTTAAATAGTATGGGAGTGCTTATAGTTGTGTTATGCTATATGCAGATGAAATTTATTGAAATATTAATATACGAGAATTCCTGTAGTAGGAACTAGCTAAATAATGACTAATGCGTGACTAGCTCAGAGATTTTGCCCTGAACTCCGAGCGGTATTGCTGATGTTACAGGGACGATAACCGATTTACGCCTAGAATTTTGTGTTTTTGAATGCGTTGGGTTTACGTGAGGGTACTCGGCCGACTACTTGAGTTACTCGACCGAGTATGGTTAACTCGACCGAGTGCCTGATTTGAAGGAAAACAATTTCGTATCAGACTCAAACACTCGACCGAATCTCAGGGACACTCGACCGAGTAGCCTGTACTCGACCAAGTGCAGTCGCCACTCGACCGAGTACCCCAAATAAACTAGGTTCCGCGATTTCGCATCCAAAATCCTATATCCCTAATTTCCTTCTATATTTCGACACAATTACAAATTCATTCAACATAAAAACTCTCTCTAACTCCTTTTTACTCTTTCAAAGCCTAGATTTACTTTAACTACCTTCCGGATTGTCTTCTTTGCTAGTCTTGTACTTCCATCTTTCGCTCAATCAAGGTAAACTTTTATTTTTCTTCCTCTTTAGTAAAGAATAGGTAGTGGGTTAGTATAGTTAGCGAATCCTCATATTCCTCCTTGAGCTCCTTCATGTTGTTGTTTAGTTGTTATAAATCCATAGTAACTTTGGTTTAATTGATGGAAGGGTATAGAGTTTTACCCAAAAATTGGTAGTTGACCCACTTTATAGGCTAGAGTTGTGGACATCCGGAAAATTTGTGTCAAGTCTTGTTCATGGTGTTATCAATTTTGATTTTACAACTATCCCATATTTTGAAAAAATTCTTATTAACGGGTTTTGAATGTTAAGAGACCGTCGTAAACTGAACTTTCCAAGTTTAAAATCTTGAAATTTCTCGAAGACACTTGTTTATTATGAATGCGGGAAAAAAATTTGTGAATCTAATTTTCAGATGCCTAGAGCCGGAGCTGTACCAAACAAGAGGACTCGTTCCGCAACCGCGACCGAGAGAGGGGGAATCTAGCTAACCGGTGGGTGTACCCATAATCACCAAGTACCAGAGTGTCCAATTCCGCGACTTCGCCCAGAGAGATGCTCTTAAGGCTTTGATGGTGTACACATTGAAGCCGACTAGATGTGTAGAACGGGATATTTTGAGAACCTTGAGGATCGAAAGGGATGTGAGTCATATCTTTGAAATTCTCGGGATGGATGGGTTGTATAGGCTTACGAAGAATTTTTATGGGTTTTTGACCTTGGAGTTATTGAGCTCCTACGAGTATGATGTGGATAGTAAGACGGTTATTTTCCATCTGATGAACATTGAACACCAGTTGACCCTTGATCAGTTGGTCGAGCACCTGGGATTGGAAAAAACCGATGAGGATAGTATTGAGACCATAGGTTCGGAATTGGGGGCGACTACTTACTTTCCTTACTTAACCGACCGACCCGTGTCGAATGTGAGCTCGTTGTTAATCAACGACGTTCAACACCCGACCTTAAAACTATTCTTGAGGATGTTGACTTGTCTACTGTATGAGAAGAATGATGTTAATAAGCTCAATTCTAATGAAGTGTAGTTGTTAGTGTCCTACCCGGAACCCGAGGCGGGAAGAACATGTTTATTATAGTGCTCCAGCCATTGTCTGTGCTAGCTTGGCACAGATGACCACCCCGAGGACCAATCACGGTAACCTTACTTGCAGTGCAATCGTGACTCGCCTGTGTCCGACTTCACTACCAGTGAGAAGTTTCCTTCCTTGTTGGAGGGTTTTCCCCTTATTGATTCATACTATCTTTTGCGCCTTAAGTGACGGAGAAGTGTTTGCCTAGAGAGTTAGGGGAGGTTGTGGTTCACCTTACCTGTTGGGGATAACTTGCATGTGACAGATCACTTAGCGAGGGCTAACCCAAATTTGCCAGCATTACCCGACTAGACCTACACTATTCTTGACCACCTCTTGGAGGCGATTCCTGAGCCGGTGGTGGCCGCATGTAAGAGAAGAGCACCTTTACCTCCTCGAGAGGCCCGAACTGTGAGAGATGAAGCCGTGGAGCAGCCGTATGTCCATCCGGAGCAAGTCCATCAGTATCCTTATTACTAGTACCCGTACTATCTTACCGTGCATGACCCGCGTATGACGGTGAACGAGCTAACGGAGCATCTATCGAACGCTTTGGTATTGAGGAACATCCTTGATATGGCTCACCTGCGGGGTGTGGGGACTAGTGTTGCCCAGACGGCTTAGTACAGTGGGGTTGGTAGCGACCAGGGGGTGTTTGATTGCTACAGAATGAACCGGTAGGACTAGGGAGCCACTATTAGCCATTAGTATGGGTGTCTCACCGGGCCGTGGAGTGCCCAATTTGGTACACCAAACCCCGCAGGGTATGGAGCGAGAATATGGAGGCTGTGGAGGGGAGGATGCACCGGGTCGTAACGATGGTGAGGCAACCTCGAGAGCCGCAAATGACAAGCGTATGGATGAAGATCGGGAGCCGTGAGCATTGGCTAGAGCTCATGATTATGCATTCTTTTCATGGTGGTTATTGTGAGCTTGTTAGTGTTTGGACAATTTATTTTGATGTGTAATCGGCCATAAGGCCAAGACTCACTTCGATATTTATGTTAGTAGTAAATACTAAATGAGAACGCCATGGCTTGGTCTAGTTGGTATTGCATTGGTATTAATATTGTTTGATTGTGTGATTAGCAAGTGAGTAAGAATATTGACGTATGTGTGATTAGCAAGCAGTACTCGACCGAGTACGGCTTACTCGATCGAGTACATCAGAACACTCGATCAAGTGTGAGTAGATCAGTATTTGTTGTACTGGGACAATACTGAGCACTCGACCGAGTTCAGTCCACTCGACCGAGTTCACTCTACTCGACCGAGTACTTAGTACTCGACCGAGTGAACAACATTCGACCGAGTCTAACTCTAACTTCAGGAATTCGCAAAATTCAGTTTTGCTTGGTTGATATTCATGGTTATGTGAATCTCGTAATTTTAACATGCATACATCAAAATTGTTTAATAATATGAATTTGCAAAAAGGGTAGCGATACTTTACTAATTAACTATAAGAAATTCAACGGTTTTGATTATAAACACGTTACACCCGATTGTATCTTTTGTGGTAAACTATCGTGATTACAAGTTGTGACAACTTATCATTTATACTATCACTATAGGTAAATAACATATTTTATGTGGTCAGAAGTCATATAATGTGTTCTATTGGTAAACGGTCGAAATATACTCAACGTTACGTGAGGTACAGTTATGAGCTACTATGTAACCATCCTTGATATTGCGTGTACCTGGTATGCAAGAGTCCGGTGTCGTTTCTAGAGGAAAAGATTTGAACTATTTTGACAAGTTATACATGAATGAGTTGTACAGGTATGGTAAATAATAGGTGCTCATTGATTGAATACTACATGTGATCGCGTGTCGACATAAACAATAGGATTGAGCAGAATCATAGGGGAATAATGGTCAGTCATTTCTAACTATGGGTGAAACTTGTGTGGCCATTTTATGCGATCTGTTAAATTTAGTGATTGTAAGATTTGAGTTATAAGAGTCCTTGTGTCAAATGCTATATAATTGTTTACGAGAAATTATATGTTTTAACTACAGGTGCTGCCTTCGGCAATACTGCTATTATTACTTCATGATGTGGACAGCTTATGTGGTGGTTAAGTGTATTCAGTTCACAAAAAGAGGATTTAACTTCGGGGACGACGTTCTTTTAAGAGGGGTACCTAACATTGCGAATGCTTTAATAACATCATAAATAGTATTATGTGAAATAAATGTATGAAAATGAGGCATATTGAGAATGTTTGAGCCTATTGGTGAGTACGTATATGGGTATGATTGCTGGAATGGCGACTATGTGTGTAGGATGGTATGTGATTGGATGTATGATGGTATGTATGGTGGTTACAATAGTATATGAGTATGACGTATAACGTGTGTTTGTGTAACTGTATGAAATTGAGTGGTAGTACTGTGTTTCGACTGACATGTGATGATATGAGAAGGACGGAGTGTTGTGGGTGATGATTGGTTGTAACTTGTTGTGACTTGTCGTGACTTGTGTGGGTGTCATCGTTGTAGGAATGGGCGAACTTCGAGGACGAAGTTCCTTTTAAGGGAGAAAGATTGTAATACCCGCCATTTTAGGGAGCTTTGACCATACGGAACTATCCATATGATGGTATTTGGGGGAATTTGTACTCTTCAACGGAGAGTAATCGACCTAGTAGACCGTACTCGGTCGAGTGCTGATGACACTTGACTGAGTGCAGCTTACTCCGACCGATCGACCGAGTGCCTCCTTACTCGGTCGAGTGTGACGGAGCCAGGCCGCGAATAATAAATATCAGGATGCTATTACGTTAACCATTATTTTCCAAAACATTTCTTTCTCTCTCAAAACCTAAACCTAATCCCTCCATATCTCCCCAAACCCTACCACCCTATGAGACTACTACCTGAGGAATCAGCGTGGGAGCCTGGCGGCAAGCGTGACTGCCTCACCTTAGAAGATAACTAGCTTGACCAAGTAAGTACCTTCTTTATGGTCGTTGTTGACTCTAGTGACCGTAGTTGTAATAGGGACCATGTTACTTTTGTAGGTTCGGGTTAGAGATCTTATATGTGTATGTACGTATTCGTGTTTCATCGGATGTTGACTATGCGCAGTAACGCTAAAGGTAGGATTTCCTACTCAATATTTTATATGTTAATCTTTATCATGAGATGTGTTACTTGTTGATGATGATATTGGTTACTATTGTGATGATGATGATGGTTACTATTGTGATGATGGTGGTGTTCGGGTTGGAGTTTGGAGTTGTGTTAATTGGTTACTATTTGGTGGTCTGCCGGGAGACGGACGACACCCCTAATTCACTTCTCGTAGCTCTCCCGCTGCGAGGGGGATGTGCACATTAATGTTCCGAGAATCTCACTGCGGTGAGATGGAATTTCGATGTCCAGTACTGCGTTCTGGAATCAATAGGTGGTTTGCAGGTCAAAGGGGTAGCCTGATGCTGCTGAGGTGACCGCTGCGGTGGGCCTCCGATTTTTGTCACTTTGATGATTACTCTTGTTCTCTTGTAAATTGATTGGCATATGTTGTTGTTAAAACTGTGATGATCCTTGGGAAGTGGGGGTGTTACATTGCCAAATCAGCATAAAGGTTGTTCCTTTGATAAATATGGATGAAAAAAGTTTCAAAATAAAGAGTCAATGTTAACTATAACAGATTATTATTAAAACACATAAAATGGTCACGAGAATAGAATTTCAATTTGTTAGACGTTCTCTTGATTATAATAAATGTTATTAGCAAAGACGTTCGTTGTGCCAAGCTCAAGCTAAGAGAGCCGTTGGCTGATACCACTGTTGCAGCAAGCTCATAGGTAATTATTTTATCAAAATCAAGAGATAATGTTTGTATTCTTTCTATCCATGTTTTTCATCAATAAAGTCTTCAAACAATTTTATTTATAGGATAGTTTCTAAAATAGACGACACTCAATCACGTAAGTGACAACACACAATGGCTTAAGCAACACTTATTATCTTACCCCTTGTATTGTTGTTGATGATATCCCTTGTTTCAAACACCAATGGCCTATCACTTAAAATGATTCCAATAGACTCACTACATTTTCAAGTATTACCTGAATATGTCACGGCTTAAGAAAGGCATGAATTCCTCATCAACGGATGTAATTATGTCCTAGCGTAACATCAAAGAATCAAAAACTCCCAAGAAATAAATTCTAAGTCGATCGTCATTTTTTTCGGTCTCTCTCTAAAAAGTAGAGAGAGAAAATCACCTCAAAAAAACCCTAAATCAACCACCTCTTGATCCGCCGCCGCCTCCCTACCTCCCACCACCTCTCCCTGCGCTACATCTCAGTCGCCGGAGATCTGGCCGTTCAGTGGCCAATCTCCGGTGGCTCAAATCTCGACCCCAAAATTTTCATTTGTATTCCAATTTAGCCCACTTGTTTCTTTTTCGTTTCTTTGGGGATTTCGGTCCATCCTTTTCCTTTGTATGGTTGTTCTTTGTTGTCTAGCTGCTCGGTTCTCTAATGTCCATCTCCGGCAACCTATATGTTGGTTCCGATCGGCCGTTTCCAGCCTTGCATGCAGTCGAAGGTGTTTCCCCTTTCCCTCGCCCCTTCCCCCACCTTCCCCGGTAAGCTTCACGATGAAATCCGATTTCTTTTTTTTAAAAAAAAAAAAAAACTTTTATGTACGGTGGTTAAGGGTCCGACATGGTGTTCCCCTCCCCCTCGCCCCCTCGCCCACCTGTCGTGCCCTTAACTGTCGTACATGATTGACCCCTTTTCGGGTTTCAGCGTGTTTCTTCCATGTATGTATTTCTGAGTTATGGTTGTCGTATCTCTATATGGGTTTGTCGTGTTGTTCTCTAATTTATTGTTCCGTGTGCTGCTGGTTTAATTAGGTGTAATCAGTTTGGTGGGAAGGATGGATAATCAGATTCCTTAGTGTTTGTTTTGTGGGCTTAATTGGTTTTTTGGTTTTTTTGGTGGTTGAGATTTGGTCGAGATTGTTAGCATGGGATTTGGTTGTGGCGATGGTTGGGTCGGTTGTGGTGGTTTCACCTTTTTCTCAATGCTGCTTGTTTCTATTTTATTACCTTTGTTGTTCTTGTTTATAATCTCCTATAATGAGAGTCTTTATTTTACTTGTTTTACTTGTTTAACAATAAATTTCGCTTGCGGATTACACCCTTGTTGGTGGTTAAGGGTGCCCTGTCCCTTAATCTTTGGTATTTTGCTTCACTTGGGGTACTGATTGTGGTTTTTGTGTATGGCCAGGAAATTGGTTCTTGATTTGGGCTCCTTTGGAGCTTTCCCAGAACTAATCTCCAACATGTTCTTAACTAAGGGATTGGTTGAAGGATGCTCCTTTTTCGTCTATATCAAGTGGTTGAGCTTCTTGATTTGTCGGTCTATTGATTACCTTGTTAGATCCCCAAGATGTAGGAGATCTTTCTCCATCGGAGGCGGTCTTTGTCGACTTGCATTCCACCAAAAATTTCTACGTTTTCTAAGCGTAAGTGCTTGGTCTCATCACTTGGGAGTTCAATCGTTTCGTTGGTCTCTTGAAGTTATTATCCTTCTTGATGTTGTGGATGTTCTTCGAGCCCAGTCTACCGTTCCCTACCATCATGGCGCTATTACCCGAAGAAGTCATCACTTTTGTTACAGTTTATTTCTACTGATTTGTACTTTGTTGTTTTATGTTGTAGTTTATAGGTATGGTATAGTGAATCATACCACTATAATGTAAAACTCTCATCTTTCCATTTGTCAAAAAAAAAAAAAAAAAAAAAGAATTCCTCATCAACATATCTATGTCAAAGGTGATCAATAATTACCCCATAAAATTAACTACCAATGGTATTAAATCCCCTGTTAATTTGGCTACAAGAAGTTATTATGCTACTAAAATCCCATTGGGGATAGGTCAAGGATTGTTATTTCCTTTTGTGCTCATTGACACCACTAGTTACGACTTAGATTCAGTGTGAAAGTTGCGATCCTTGTTTTGAATCAAAAGAGAAAAATTTTTAACCAAGTTGTCCCATACTTTTACCCGAATGACTATAGACGACCCATTGTGTTACCGACAGTTCGCGCTATGAGGGATCGTGTGCCTTTGATTTCAACTACTCGTCTTCACAACATATCTTCTGTACTGTTGGAAGAAATGTGATGTATTGCCAGGATGCAATAACTACAAAATATCCATCGGTCCCAGGTTTTGCATTCGGGTGTGCACTAAAAAATGAAAGTGTTCATTTCAGTAATAATATGCGTGAAAATGTTATAGTTGGTGTACATGGGCTTGCACCTGGTCCTAGATCGGTCTTAACACAACTCTGTCATTATATTAAAGGTCAATTTTCTTATTGTCTAGCGGCTGGTTAGGGAATATCAAACATGTATTTTGGTGATGTAGCACAAATTAGTTGAGAACCTAATAGGGAAGTTAAACGATCGCTATGACTAAGTGGCTTGCATATTCTTTGTACTTAAATGCAATTAGAGTAGAAGGGATTAGAGTATCGATTGATCCATCTATTTTCGAATTAGATTCATTAACATATAATACATGAATTTTTGTCGACTCTGGTGCACCTTATACCAATTTACCAAGAAGCGCATATAACCCATTCAAAAAAGCGATAATCAACTACTTCAGCGAGAAGTTTGGTTGGCAACCTACACCTACACCTACTCATCGTATGCGTGATCATTGTTACCACACGATGGATGTTCAAATACTTCCTTCTTGTTATATTTCATTTCGCAGGGATTGGAAAACAAGGAGAGGTTGATGGGGTTATGGACAAAAATTATTTGTTCAAATAGCAAGATCAAAGATTATTCTGCTTGGCTATATATAGTAGCATCAATGATCTAGGTTGTAGCTTGTTAGAAGCGTATCAACAAATCATTTTAAGATATTATTTGATGTTGCTAATGGCCTTTTATCCTTTGTACCTCAAATGTGTCAGGAAGCTAGTCTCTAGCTTTTACAAGTTTTTTATGTTAACATTTTGTAACTTTGAATAAACCTATCTCGATGATTTATAAAAACGTTCTCAAGTTGAAAATAATACGTGTTGTGGGCTGATTTATAAAAACGCTCTCAAATGTGTTATGAACTCGGCGTCATAGCCCATTCTAGATTATGTACAAGTCTCTTAAAATCTCCTTCGAACATTGGTGAACTACTGGAAAGTTGACTTTTTTTTTTTTCGGAAACTCACTTTGAGTAGTGTTCTGCAAAAACAATAGATTTAGTAGGTGTGAGCATGCAAAATTCAAAAAGTAAGGGAGTGTTGTACAAGTTAAACCATTTTAAAGGGTAGTGTCTAGTAATTGATCATTATAAATATTTTGTAAGAATAATGTGTGAATAAGTTATTGTAAGATTGTTCTACTATTTAAAGTAAAACGGCTATTAAAAGTAAAACAAAAAACTTACTAATGATGCAAAGTGGTTCACCAATGAAAAATTATAGACGTATTTGTTAATGGTATTATTGTTATGGTTATTATGAAAAAAGTGTAACACCCGCGAAAATTAGCGATTAGATCCTATTATTATTAAACTAGATTTATGCCCGTGCGATGCACGAGTTTACATTAATGTGATTTTCATAAATTTTCTAAAACAATTAACTTATAAGACTATAATAAAATATAATTTTTAAGAAAATAATATTGATATATTGAGTCAACTTCTATTTTAACCATATTTTACCAACCTTGCCAGGACTCAAGTTATATTTGACCTATATTATGATCCGGAAAATATTAACGTGAGTCTCCCGTTCAAATCATTTATTAGGCTTGCATATGTTTTGACTGATACATTCACACACACAAAAAATGATCCAAGGTACATACTCCCTCCTATTCATAATAACATTCCCCATTTAATTTTGACACAAAAATTAAGGTTTTTAATTAAATAAGAAAAAATATTGTAGTGGGTAAGGTGATTGAAGAGAGGGAATGTATTGTGTGGTATTATTGTGAGGTAAGGTGATTAAAATAAGTATTTTTGTTGGGTGAGGTGATTAAAATAAGATAAAGTATGGGTATTGTGGGGTATTGTTGTGGGGTGGGGTGAGGTGATTAAAATAAGTATAAAAATTTACTAAATAAGAAAAGAGGGAATGTATTGTGAATAGATGAAAAAGAAAAGAGGGAAGGTTATTTTGAATAGGAGGGAGTAAGAATTAAGCTCTCTAAGACAATGCTTAAAAGACGCTAAAGATTTTGGGTTGATACATAAGTTCCAAATATAACTCCTATTTATAATCATAGGATCTTGATATTCGCAGTAGGCGTTCTTATCCCAGAACCTAGTTTTATATTCTAGATCAGGTGTAGGTCCTATGGGTTGGAGTTTACCTTATTATGTCAACCTTTTCAAGGCATTGGAATATGTATCACCGATGCTTGTGAACTTTCTTTGTGGGTTGTTCTTTTTGGATGGTTCAACAAGATTGACTTCGTCGGTTTTGTTGGCAGGGCCATAAGAACGATTCGTCGAGCCTTGATACCCGCGGCCTACCGTTTTGGACAAGATCCCTTTTCGGATGTCGTCTTCGATTCTGGTTCCTAGCACAGTTACATCTTTGAAAGATTTTATGTTTTGATACCTAAAATGGTTTGCATTAATAGGTCTCAAATTGTCCACGAATTTTTCCACAAGAGTGGCTTTGTCTGGACGTTCAACCAGCTGTGGGCTAGTCTTCCTCCACTTACTTAGGAGGTCGGTGAAACCTTCTTTCTCATTTTGGGTAAGAACCTTTGGGCTAAAATAAACTAAAAATATATTTATTAAAAATCAATTTAAAACTTTTAAAATTAATTTAAAATAAATCATTTAAAATTTATTTAAACGAAACAAAGTCAATTAAATCTCATTTAATATCAAAAAAAATGAATCTCATTAATTGACGGGGTCGAGACGATTACATATTCTCCTATCATCATCGGGTGTTTGGCGGGAGTCTAATAAAATTCCGATATCGACCGATACGGGTATCTAGACCATCTTTTAGATATAATCTTAAGACGTACACAATTTTTCGTTTCTTAACGAAATTTAATTCCGTTTAGTGTTCTGGAATCCTCTCAGTGTCCTCCTTATTTCTAGGTAAGAAAAGATTGAATCTTTAAACTTTGTTTTTAGACCATTTTTTCTAGAATTTTGGTTTAAGGTTCTTGTCATATTAATTGTCGTAAAAGGTGGAATTTTGAAGAGTTGGGTCAAAGAAATCCGTTGGTATCATTAGCTTGCTTGAGGATAGCTTATTTGGAATGCTAAATAGGTAATGTAGACGGGTTGCTCGATAGCACATTTTTATGTGTTTCTTATGTGTTTTAGGGTAATAATTATGATAAAGTATAGTTCTTTTTTAGTTAGTGTCTTGAATTCATGTTCTTCCATGTTGAATTATTGAGTTGTGATTCATTTCTCTTAATAGAGTGGAAATTGGTTATTTAGTCACTAACATTGCTTTAACTATTCCTTTAATGTTTATGTTGGATGTTTGATACTCACATAATGATTTAAATGATGCGCAGTGATGAATTTATATTAATAATACAAATGGGTTTGAGTTTTAAATACTTAAAATGGGTGTTTAGTGTTGGTTTTTGGAGCATAGGGACCCGGCCGGCTAGGAACCCCTGTCTCAAAGTTGGCAATTTTGAGTGATGATGGGTCCCAGCCGGCTGACTGGCCGCCGCTTACCCGACCTGCTGGGAACCCCCTTGTATGGTTGTTGATTGGCTTTTGATGTTGGGTGTATGTCCCACCGGCTGGGAGTCTTGTGACCCTTGGTGTTGATTCCTGATGATTAATGTGAGCCCCATCCGGGCGACCAACCGTCGTTTAGCCGACCGGCTGGGAGCCCCCTGCTAAGTTTTTTTTGGAAGTTGTCATTTTGACTTGGTCTTCTATCCGGCCAGCCGACCGGTGGTTGCCTGACTGTCTGGGGACCCCCCTGATCTCCTATTGTTCTCTTTTCTCACATGACTTCACATGTAACGGTTTTTATGGTTTGTTTACGTTATAATCTTATGAAATAACATAGAATATTCATGTATGAATTATATCGTATCTCACATGCCCTATTTACATGTTTAGTGACTGTTTTGGATGTTTAACTCATTTAATTCATGTATACCTTGAGTAGTCGGTTGAGTCTTGTTTGTTGGATGATATTGAACTCTCATTCCCCGTTTGTACCCTTATACTCGTTAGACTTTATGTCGGAGCGATAGAGGTACATTCTATTACATGTTAGTGGAAATATGACGACATTGTTGGGAGGCGAACGCTTAGCGTTGATCGACCCGTCCGTCAAATGTTGTATTCTTGCGAGGTGGTGTCTTTGCATGTAGCGTCTTTGCTTGAAATTTGCTTGATTTCTCATCCCCGTTAGCCGGACTGCCGGAGTATGGGTACTTGATATTGTGACAACCTTTCTCGTTGGCCGTAATGCTGGGATTGGTATGCTCATTCTATGTCCGTCTCTGATGTTGGCCGTAGTGCCGAATTTGGGATACTCGGCTTCCGTTCTGTTGACCGAGTCTTGGATGTGTGAACGTCTAGCCACATGTCGAATCGGGTACATGTCTTGTCCCGAGAGTCTGGCCAGATTTTGACTAAGACCGTATTATTATTGTAGTCCTACCGGGAGGATTAGACTTTAGAGTCTAGAGTTGTCTTGTCTTGCAATGTGCAGATGCTAGTGCATTTCATTTACCGTGAGAGTATGTTTGATTCACATGATGGTTGTTGTATGTGTATTGGATTGTTTGATGCCTATTATTATCGTGTGTGTCACGTCTCCAACCTCTTCGATTATATGGTTACTAGCGGTGAGATGCAAGCCGTGAGTAGCGATATAGTTGTCAGGTAAGTCTTCCCTAGTCATTATTTACATGATGCTCATATAATTGTTAGTCCTCACATGCTTATACCGTTTTTATGAAATGTTATCGTTGTAATTGGTTTGATATCTATATACGTATGATAATGTATGTTTGCATGCTCTATTTATGTTTGTTTTAATGTCATATGGCTAGGAGAACCCTGAGTTACTCCCCAATGACTTTGGTATTCATGTTTCATGAATGAACAGGTCGGTGTTTGCATGGGGTTTTGACGAGTAAGCTAGCGAGCGTTGTACTTACAGCGATTCACCCTTAGCGTTGTACTTACAGCGATTCACCTTAGCGTTGTAGTTTATAGTACCTTCTATTATCTTATTTGTGTATTTATCAAGGGATCAGGATCCCTTGTATTTTTATAAGTTACAATTTGTATAAAAGATTTATGAAACTAAGTTTTGCCTTTTATAATATAGTGACATTCGCGTTTTTTCTTTTAAAGTTTTCAAAATCTCGTATTTTCCGCTGCATTCCATGTGTTTACTTTATTCCATTATCGCGGGGTGTCACAACCGCAGCGAGAGTTCTTGGAACATTAATGTGCACATCCCCTCGTGGCGGTAGAGCCACGAGAGGCGAACTCGGGGTGTGGTCGATCTCCCGCCGAACCACCAATATAGAACCAGTGACCAATCACAAGTAACATCATCATCATCAACCATCATCATAATCATCATAGTAACCAACATCAATAATATCATCAACAATAGCATACACCAATTAACATACGAAAGTACTGAGTAAGAAAACCCTACCTCAAAGCAACCCGCAATAACGGCAAGCAAGACTAGAATTCTTCTTCTATGAATTCCCCTCTTTACAATAATACAATTAATCTAAATCAACAATCTATTATAATTACTTAATTCTCAACCCTAATTGAGATTAGGATTCCAAAAAATTCATCCCACGACAAAAACTTACTCAAAAGAATTCATTTTTTCTATCAAATAGGTTAGTTCAATACTTCAATGTCATCTCCATAACAATTGCTAATTGGCTATTTCTACATAGAGCTACATTTTAGTATGCTTTTGGTATAAGCTGTTTTTTCAGTACTATAACTGGCTAAGGCAAATGGGCAATGCATATAACAAACCTCACGTACCTATCTAGATCGTTTCGTCTATGACATTCTCATCTATGTAGGTCGCTTTTGTACTATTATAAAAAATAATTTCTCTTACACGAAAACCCCTAGCACTTTAGATCATCTTGTAAAGGGAGGACTTGCTTAAATAAAGGTCTTCTATTGGACCTGGAGCTCGAATTTCAGTTTTAAAGCCGACGACTTTTAAACCGATGTCACAAGTATCAGCACTCAGTGACCATACGTCCATACCAGATTAGGCAGTCGACATCTGCATGAATAGTACGGGAAGAAAAATATACCCGAAGAATAATGCATTTCGTTTAGAAATATACATGATTGAACCCTAATGACTAAACCAAGAGAATTTACAAGTCTGTGAAAGAAACAAACTATGATGCCTCATAAATAGCTACAAATATCCAGTCACAGATCTCTCTCTTCGAGTAAGCTTCGACTCTGGTAGAATCATCTAAACATTTCTCAGCAAAAATAATGGGGGTGCATCTAATAATGATTATACAGGTCTACAGGGGTATAAAAATGGGTGAAAAACACCGTAAAAATCACCTCGTCTCAGAGATTTATTATATATAGACAGCATCAACAGGAAGGGATGTGGTCCTCTGAAGGGTGCTAGGAAGCAGTGAACCAGATATGAAAGTTTCCAGCGCCTCACGATCCCGAGCCCTTTGGGTTCTCGAAATGGGGCAGCTATTCCTGACGTCTTCCTGATTTGAGTTTTGAACACTATCCGATTTTAAAAAGTTACGTCTTAACTCTATATGATTCTTATCCAACCCATCTGTGTTTCCATTACAGGAGCGTGGGGTTGAAGGTTTTGACCACATTCCCACGTGATGATCTTTGACTCCTCTCATCTCAAGTTGATATTTGGCTTTAAGCCATCTTAATTCCCATTGAACATCATTCTCACAATTATCGACTAGATCATTTTTCCCTTTAGCTGGAGTAGATTGTTCCAAGTTTTCATGATTTTCATCGCAATGGATTGTTCCAAATCCGAATGAACCAAATTCAAGACTTTCACAGTGATCCCAGAGTTCGAGATGGTGTGTGTCATTAGGGTCAGCTGAAGCTTCACTCACATTATGCTCATGCTCGGACCCGTCAGCTTGATAAGTGATTTCTTCAAACCGACCATGCATAGCAGCACATCCATTAGGGCACTGAAAAAAGGCCGAGTTTAAAGCTCCCGGGTTGCTTGATACAATATCTAAGGATCCGATTGAGGAATGGTTTGACGAGCAATTTTGACACATATTCGGAGTTTCTACTAATCCCGGCCCTGGCTTCCAACCAGGTACCAAACTAGCAATTTCCCCATCAATCATATCTGCTATGCTGGTCACATCCTGATCAGTAATATCGAGTTCCCCAACCATTTCGGTAGCAACACTTAATGCGGTATCTAATTCAATGTCAAAAGGGAAATATATATTTCGAATGCGACCTGCAGATTATATAGATAGACAAGTTTAGCTTGTTACTAATAAAATGAACTTCCTTTGACTGCCTCTAACTCCACAATGAAAACCGATAAAAAGCGCAGACTTACAAATCAATGAAATCGCATACTTTAAGAAACGGAAGATTCCAAGTATAAACTTTCAAGTGACAGTCACAAAATACACTTTTCAGCAGAGAAAAATAAATAAATTACCTTCTTTATCAGCAATTCTGAGCCGTAAGAAGACGCTACCGTCATCCCTTTTCTTTCCTTTAATAGTAATGTCGACATCCCCAGAATGGTCATCATCATGGTGTTCGAATAATTCAATGCCAGAAGTCTCCACATCAGTTGATTGATAACCCCAATCATAAGATTCCAATTCAACACCATTGGAGTAGCCATTCATACAGGAACTATCGCTAGTGTAATGTTCAAGGTACGGTTGTCTCATCAAAAGACCGAACCCATCAAATTCACTCCGGGAATCTAGTACCCGCATATCATTTTCATAATCATCAATTTGAAGAAATGGATCATTCAGGAGCTGTTCTGCTGACAGCCGCAGCGACACAGTAGCCAGACATTTATCAACAAATTGCCGCACCTCGGGATCCTTCACTTTGTACAGGGCATCTGGCTTCTTGCCCTAACAAGTGGCAACAAATGAATCCAGGTAAGAATGTATTCGTCACATCGAAGAGGTAGGTTCATGAGATGAGCATTTTTCTTACAGATATAACTTTCTTGTAAATTTGTGCAGGGTGATTGCATTCGCTGTAAGGATACTCAAAGGTAACCATTTCTAGTAGGCACATCCCAAAGGAGTATATGTCAACCAACTCATTGTATTCTTCTTCATAGACTTCCGGTGCCATGAATTCCGGTGTTCCTAAACAAACGAAGTAAGAGTAACCATACAAAACAATATCTTTCTAAAGAAGATTGGTCTATTACATCCAGCATCATTAATTACACAAATGCACCTTAATACTGCTGTGGATCCCTTCAAGCCTCACCCGATAAGCAAAAGAAGTATTTTTCTTAATGTAATTTTTTTTCCTTTTTTAAGACGTTGTCAAAGTATCCGTACACTCATGATAAGAAGGTATTCATTCAGTTGGCTCAAAATAGTCCTATGTCCCCTCATTAAACATAAACACAACCTACGTTTGTTTTGTTCTTTTTGTTCTAAAGTAAATGAAAAAGACAATTTTGATCCTAATGGGTTCAAAGCTAGATCACGATTAACACAACTTAACGAATTTAGTAAGCAAGCTGATCTGCAAATACACCCATGCACAATAGGGATAGCACCACCACCAAATATAGTCTAGGAGGCCGTATGTAAGAAGCCTAATGCGTACAAAGACCACGACAATGTATGGGCCAGCTACATATATATATATACACACAAATACAAAATCATAAATACAGCTAATGGTGTAACCAAGATTTGTTGTAAGGAGGGAAAAAACTTCAGTAATAACCCTTCTTGGTTCCGAAACTGAATGAAAACCTACACCATCAAACAAATGGAACAACCAAAAAACTTATGCCAGGGAAAAAGATCGAACATACCAACACAATGAGCAGCATGAGATTTTCTGAGTATTGCAGCCAAGCCAAGGTCACCAATCTTAACTTCTCCTTGATTACCATTAATAAATATATTATCACACTTGAGGTCTCTATGGATAACTGGTGGATCATGGCTATGAAGATAAAAAAGCCCTCTTAAGATCTGCCTACACCAGTTCTTCACCGCTCTAATATTCACTCTTTTATGCTTCAACCTATACCTACCCAATCCAAAATAAAAACGGGTAAAAAATCATCAAAACCCCAAATACTTTTGAACAAATTGATTTTGGCAACAACATTACTCCAGTGCCTCATATGGCTCCCGCAAATTGCAGGGTAAGGGGGTCAGATGTATGCAGCTTAACCTTGTCTTAGCAACACAAAGAGGCAGTTTCCGAATGACCGGAGATGAAAATTGCATCGAGAAAGTAAATGATGTCAAAAATGAATATGACTCACTGTCTTAAAGTGCCAGAAGTGAACATTTCAGTAACAAAGTTGATATTCCTTTTAGCAGTATCAACCCAGGAAGTATAGAGCTTCATAATATTCTTATGTTTCAATGTTTTCAGCAAATGAATCTCACAGTATAATCTTTCAAGATCTTCAGGACTTTGAAGGAAATCATAAAGCTTTACTTGATTCCAAGCAACCTCAATCCCTTCATACTCATCAAATGCTCTATAACTGCTCAAACAAAATCAACCAACATACAAAAAAGCAAACAAAGATCCAATCAACCACAAATCTAACTAATTCCCATCTCATAAAACCCAAAATAATCACATCATCAACACAAATTCTTATCTAAGACGGATATAAAGACGGATATATCAGTCTTAAGAGAGACAAACTCCATAATCAAACATCTATTACTCTCAAAATGCAAAAACAAAATAAACCCTTTTCCAAAGATTCAATCTTTTGATGAAATCCAACAAATTTGATCAAATTAATCAAATTAAACATTAATTCCTTACACTGTCTTGGAAGCTCCTTTGCCAAGGATTTCATTATACTGAAAAAAACAATAAAAACACACCCAAAAAAAAATCAATCCTCAATAAATCAATAAATAAAACTCAAATATTAAACTAAATATGGAAGTGAATTATACAAAAAACAAAATGGTAGCTTACTCTTCCATATCTTCCAGTAGGATCAACTTCAACAAAATCACAACACCCTTCTTCAAGATTTAAACCAACATTCATCATAAAATTGATGTTTACAAAATTTTCACCTGAAATATTTCATAAAAGTGGTTTATCTTCTACTTATTTATGAAAATGCATTAGTTAAAGTTTCAATCTTTTATGTGTTTTTTTCGATTTATTTACTTGGGTTTTTGGCTTTCCCTCCTACAAAGCTTTTTGCTGTGATACCCAGAAAAAATAATGAAGTACTCACTTATTTTATTTTTCTTTTTTTTCTGTAATCAATCATTCATGTGATGGCAAAACAATTGTAATTATAGAAAAATGAATACTTTATATAAAAAAATGATTTCCGTACGAGTTAAAACACAAACGCCACCCACCCTTAAGCAGGAACATGACAAAGGGGATAGAAAAGAGAAGAGATGTGTGGAGTTTCTTTTTTCATAACATCAAAAATTAAGTTATTTATCTTGAACGTATATCCCATTTTTATATGTTTTGCCGAGTAAGATGTCGTTTGGTTTATCCAGGAATTTAATTGACACCGGAAAATTTAAATTATGAAAATTATTTTTCTATATGCAAAATCACATGAATTCGGAAATGTTGTTTGGTTGCTCAGGTAGGAGTTGAATTTAACAGAAATTGTTAACTATGTAGGCGGAACTAGGTAGTTCAATTCCTCCATGGCATTCAAAACTCTCAGGAAAATTGAATGCCTACATTTTGCCAAAAAATTTGACAATCAAACACCATTCCGTTTTTCCAATTCATGGGATTTTAAGATTTCTCATGAATTGAATGGGCAACCAAACGAGGTCGTATATTTAACAAGTAACAACAAATTCTCTGCAGTATTCTGTAACAAGCTTGTGATCTCTCACAAGGACCGAGTGGAAGAATTGTGAAAGGGTAACAAGCTTGTTGTCGCTCACAAAAACCGAGTGGAAGAGCAAGTAAAAGGGAGTTGTGAAAGCTGGTCAGCTTGTAATAGTCACAAACAAAACGATCTGTTATAAATACATTTTTTTAAAGGAGGCATAAATCCACGAAAAAAGTGGAGTTGCCTCTGGCTCTATTAGAACAATGAACAATATTAAACTTATGCAATCAGTCTAATACTATTCGTGGTAATATTCTTATTGTGTGACATCTTATCATGTAAATAATAAAATTGGGGGTGATTAGAATGACATTGATGATTTATTTGATGGGATTGTTGCAAGAATGCGATCATGAAACATGAGATGACACACAAAAAGGGATAGAGTGTAGGCAGGTTATTATATTTAAAAGTTAATTTCTGAGATATACTCGATGTACTGCTCTACAATTTATAAAAAAAATCTAGATAGGACCAAAAATTCATTAATTATAGTGTATGGCTCCTGATACACAATAAATAATTGGAAATTTTTTTTATTTTGAGATAGGATTAACTGCTCGTCAAAATTAGTTCATAGACTATAACATTAATTGTAGTACATTATATGTATGTTTTTTTTCGATCAAAAAGTGAGACTTTCACAGTTCATAGATTATACATCGTATGTAGTACAACTGATTATATAAAGTTTTAAAGCTCGTTGATTTAAATATTAAGCTAAACAAAATAAAATATTACTCAAAAACAAATTAATTTTGAATTTCACGTCAAAAAGTTAAAATACAAAGTTTTATACTTCAAAAGCTCAAAAAAAAATGTAAGCTTAAATATTAAAGGAGTCTTATTTAATACATCCAATGTATGTTTTTTTTCCAGACTCTCATTAACCTACCTTAATTAAGTAAAACTCACTTGTTTAAATATTGGATTTGGATACAAGAATTTTAGTAGTATCTCAAGATAAATGATTATGGCCGACATAGGAAGTATATAATTTTAACATTCATGCCGGTAATTTTTTTTTTCCAATTGTTCTTCCAAATTTGTTCGATTAAATAAATAACACAATAGCATCACCTTTAATGACTATTTTATCATTTGCATAGTTGTTTCACCAAATGAATTAAAAATAAAACAAAAAATAAGAGAATTGATTAGTTTGTCATTTGCATAGTTGTTTCAGCAAGTATAAAGTCGTTTGGTTGCATATAGAAATTTACAATGGCCAGAAAATAATATATCACATGATTTTATTATTCATATGAAGTAGAATATATTGATTTCATAAGTAAATTGTAATTTATGTAGACATTCCTAATTACATAAAGCTCTCTATGGTTAAGTAAGTAACTTCTTTCATTATGAAGAAATTGTAATTCTTGGACCAACCAATTTATGTAATCTCGTGATATATATTCAAATAACTTCATCATTTCAATTCACATCATTTTCAATTCACATAAATTAAAAAAAAGTTGTATTTTTTAAAGGGTAAACAAATGAATGAAGTACTTTATATTTGTTTAGTCAGTAGATAATCAAATGGCGATAATAACGTCAATATCATTTTATTTAATGACACTTATATGCAAGTTAATTATATGAATATGTTATTATTCACTCTCTTACAAATTGAGTGTGTAAGTAAAAAATGTTAATGAAGTAAATTGTTTTTTTTATGTTGAAGTAGACTAATTGTAAAATTAAATTAATTAAGTAAATTGTAAAGTGCTTCTTATGTTAATAGTGGTTTTGATGTTTAGACCCGTGATACTTTTGGACCACAATCTAGCTACTAGCTTATGTCACTATGTGTGTGTCCGTGAGGGTGTTTTTGATTTGTTTTTTATACAAGTTAGTCATTTTTATTAAAGATTACTTCGTCCATATGTAAATCTAGACCAATGATAAATTTATGACCGTTTTTACTAACATCACTAAAATACAATCTAGTTATATAAATGTTTTATTATTCAATCTCTCACAAATTGACTGATATTAGTAAAAACGACAGTGACATTATCATAACCCTAAATCTATCTACTTTGCATTAATTGACCCACTCCACAATCATGTAAAAATCCCAACCAAAATTATATCGCATTTTAGAATCATTAAAAGACTAGAGTAGTTCGTTCTTAAATTGTATATGCATGTAAATATTAAAATAAAATTACTCCTAAAAAGAGGTAAAAGTTACTCATATTTCCCATCTACCTAACTTCTAACTCGCTGAAACACACGTTGCTCTTTTTGTTGTTGGTATACAATACTTCGTCATAATTAGTCTTTCTTAAGATTGATAACACTTTGGATTTTCCGTTTCTCCAAGTCTTAGCACTAATATTTTTTGTAGCTCTTTTTTTTTTTTTTTGATAAAGGTAGACTGTATTAATATCAAAGCAAAGAAAGTACAAAAAATAAACAAACCGCTAAAACAAACAAGCTATAGGATATCAACCCGTAGCTAAACTAACAGACCAGAATCCTCTTGGATTTTTTTTACTTTTATTCAAAAAATTTGTATATAATTAAATGTGAACATTTTTTTTTAAAAAAAAGAGCATATAAATTAAGGATAATAATAAATCTACTACCGTTTTTACTAATGTCACTAAGGTCATATCTAGTCTTCAGAGTTTGACTCGATTCGGTACCGCTCTCGCGGCATGCACCGAAACAGTGCTTTACCCCTAGATGACCAGTCAACTGCTACGCCTTAACGCATTTCGGGGAGAACCAGCTAGCTCTGGGTTCGAGTGGCATTTCACCCCTAACCACAACTCATACGCTGATTCTTCATCATCAGTCGGTTCGGACCTCCACTAATTGTGAAAAAGTTAAGAGTAAGATATCCATATAATTAGCTTCTCCTCCTTGTTTAAGCACAAATTCTCATTGAAGACAAAACATATCTGTTTCAATGAAAACGAGTCGAATTCTCAATCACAAGGAGACAAGTGGAGATTCATTTAGTTTCTCACTTGACCTATAACTTGTTTCCTTATAAGAGAGAATCAAACCCGTATTTAATGAAGACGGAAATATACCCCATCTTCAATTAGATCAACTATTTATTTTAGTGACATTAAATAACAAAAATTCTTATTTAAAACGGAGGTATCCGTCTTAAGCTTAAGAGGGATATCATATTCTCTCACAAAATACCCATCAAGTGTGATTGGAGAGCACATGGGGGTGCCCACCTTGTCCCCTCTACCCATTTCCTCTCACAAAATACCCGTTGCAAGCTCCGACCCGTCTTAAGCAAGACCTACTAATTAAATAAAGACTCTAATTAAGTGGGAAAACGGGTGTTATTTGTACGGATGGTAGTACGGTTAAAAGTATTAAAAGTGGAAGTGATGTGTTAAGTGGGCCCACAAAGAGTAGAGTAGCTAAATTTGGTAGTGACATTTATAGAGTATAGAGTGGGTTGTAAATTGAGTTTGGCAAGTTTTCGTATCAAATGACAACTCATCGCCCAACACCAAAATCGTGTCTTTTCCTTTGTTTCTTCACGCGCAGTCTTCACCTTTCATTCTTTTTAAGAGACGTTATTTTGTGGTATTCGATACTGCATACCATCCTTTTCAACCCATCTCATTATATTGCATACAAATATTAATACACAAATTCTTATTTCAGACGAACTAATTCCGTCTGAAAAATAAGATGGGATTATGTTGCCACTTTTTGATAAAATGTAACTACAGCTTATATCAACTTGTTTTCAATAGTGGTTACATCTAACTGTAAAGTGGTTACAAAATCCCGTCTTATTGCTTCAGACCAAAATGGTCCGTCTTAAGCAAGACCAACTGATATTAGTATATGTATTTTGGTAACCTTACAAAAATCAATTCAAATCTTAGAGCTAAAAGCCTAGAATTAGTCCAATATTTTGTTTTGTAATCTTAAACTTGCTTATATCATCTTCGCTTTTTATTATTATGTTACTCCGTCTATCCCGGTTATCTGTTGTCATTTCCTTTTGGCACAAAGATCAAGTTAAGGGTGAAGGGTCATTTGTGGTTCCACTTATTGGATGACAAGTGGACAATAGTCTCATTCAATGATCAAATTACTCATTGAAAACCTTCTAAATATAAAAAGGACAACTTATAATGAGACACCCTAAAAAGTAACAATACAACAATTGACTAAGTAGTATATTCTAACAGTTTCGGTACATTTGTACGAGACTCTCAGTTGCTAACCTCCATCACATTTGAGCTGGGACCCTCTCTTGAGCATTTATTCCTTCTAAAATGATAATTTTAAATTGTTATTTTCATTGTTTTGCCATTTATTTTCATGATGAAAATTGAACCATCAGATCACCGCAAAATGAAATTTAAATCGTTAATGGTTAGTCGACTCTCCATTTCTTTTTGAAATGGGACAGCATCCTAATTGATTACATTCCTATAAGAACTTACCCTTGGCCAACTTGGCTGGTTGGATGGTGGTGTATATGGCTCGAATCAATATTTTTAAAATTTGAGATCATTTCCTTCGAAACGAGGTGTGGGTGTAAATCTTCTTGGTAATTGCTATTGACCATAAAAACGGTGTTGACAACATTATCAATGTAAGACTCAATTTCAATAGGTTTTTAATCTTTTAAATTACTCTCTTGGTCTCGGTCAATTGTTATCATTTTATTTTGATACAAAGATCAAAAAAATGATAGAAAACTATTTGTTGTTATACTTAATGGATAATAGTGAATGTTAAAGACAAAATGCAGGGGCGAACCTAGAAATAATATTAGTTTTAAAAAAACAACTACCGATGTAGTGAATGTTAAAGACACTTTTAGACCTATTCTAAAATCTAAATGATAACCTAACTACTACAGTTAGGTAGATATACTATCATGCTTATTAAAACCTAAAACGATAGGTAGATAAAACTCAGCAGGGGCGAACCTAAAAATAATATTTTAGAATAGCGAATTTTTATCATTTTGTTTTATATCTATGTTAAGATCCATATGACAATATTTAAGAATTTTTTTTTTTTTGACAATTTTGAAAAATTCAGGATAGCGAGTGCTACCCTTTGTTATTAGCACTCGCCCAGATTCGATATCACCCGGTGTTGCCTTATCACCAACCTCTAAAAAAATGCATGCACTCATAAAACGAAGGAGATAGATGATACTTTAGCATATCTTCTTCCAGGAGGACTACGTGCAAAAAAGTAAAGGTCTTTCGGGCTGTAGGAAAGTCATACTTTCCATTAGTATATAATAACAACATGATCAAGAGAGAAACATAACCAATTTCTTTTACTTATAAATTGTGAGTCATATCCGTATACTCATATGTGGTAATGTAGGGTACTTCCTTTATTAATTCGGCGTCAATGTTTTTGCCAATGACGGAGGCAGGTTTGGAAAATTTCAAAAAAAAAAAAAGATATTCTACATGTTACCCATCAACTTTTCGACTTTCTACGTGGTATCCCTACACTTTTGGAAACATACATGGTACCCCTAAGTTTTCTAATTTTCATTAAGCGTAACCCTAATTATTTTTTCCGTCAATTAGTATTGTTTTTAGACGTTAAGTGATGAGTAGGGCGCTATAGTTTCATGCCATTTTCTCCCTCATTTCCCCTCCCAATAAACATTATTTAATGTCTTCTTTCTTTCATCATCTTCCATCTTTCTTCTTTCTACTTCCTTCATCCTTCTTAAATTTCTGTGATAATTGTTTTAGTTTTTTTTGTTTATTCATTTATCTCTTATTGATTCTTCATCTTCTTGGAAAAAATTATCAATAGATGGTGTTGATTTTATGAACCAATGTTTCAATCGATGTGGTCGGAACGCTATAATTATGATATCAGGTTTCGTTAACAATCCCTGAATCCCTAGATTGTAATCATTTTGTTATGTGGTTATCGGAAGAGTATGTTACCATCACAAAGGATTTGAAAAAAAACGTGCTAGTGAAGATGAAGATGAATATTGTACAATTGTTAATGGAGATATTATTGAGGGAAAATGATTATATATACTTCAATCACCAAATAGATGAAGATCAAGACAATAGTTAGACTTTGAAAAAAAACGTGCTAGTGAAGATGAAGATGAATATTGTACAATTGTTAATGGAGATATTATTGAGGGAAAATGATTATATATACTTCAATCACCAAATAGATGAAGATCAAGACAATAGTTAGACTTTGAAAAAAAACGTGCTAGTGAAGATGAAGATGAATATTGTACAATTGTTAATGGAGATATTATTGAGGGAAAATGATTATATATACTTCAATCACCAAATAGATGAAGATCAAGACAATAATTAGACTTAGTTATCAAGAAACATAGGGTAAAATGAGAGGTAGTTCATGCGAAGAGGGAGATGAAAAAAGAAACTGAGAAAGATAAAGATGAAGGTCTGGATATGAAAGGGTAGAATGAAAGGAGAGGTGTGTTAAAACAGCTAAGAGAGTGAGAGTTTTATAGTGCCAAGTAATAGTCATAGTCACAACAAGTCATCATCCATGTAGGCGTCCTACTCAGTACTTAACGTATAAAACAAATACTAACTAACGGAAAAAATAATTGGGGTTACGCTTAATGGAAATTAGAAAACTTAAGGGTACCATGTATGTTTCCAAAAGTGTAGGGGTACCACGTAGAAAGTCAAAAAGTTGAGGGGTACCATGTAGAATATAGATATATACTAGTATAAAATAACCTTGAAAATTTTCAAAAACTTCAACTAAATATTTCAAAATTTCGAACGTGTGCGAAAACGAGTAACCCAGCCAGCCCTATTAGCCTAGTGGTGGAGCTAGAGGGGCTAGCCGGGGCGCTCACCCCCATGACGGATGAAATTTTCGAAATTTATTTCCGATTGGTATTTTCGAATTTAAATTGAATTTACGCTTTTTATAAATTACGGAATATAATTTAATAAAAATTCCATTTTAATATTTGAAAAGTTTTGATTTGATAAATCAATATTACATGTTTAAATCGTTTTCTATTTGATTTGAAAAATCATATTTAGCGATTTTGCGACAGTCTTTTAGCTTGATTTCGGAACGATTTTGAGCTCGTTTTTAATTGTTTCTTGACCCAAATTTCGAGGAGTATTAAGTATTAACCCATATACTAACCCCCATAGATCCCTAGTTCAAGCCCCCTTACCAACACCCCAAACCCCTCTTTTTCCTCCCTTTTCCCACGGTCAAACAGCCCCCCCTGCCACCCCGACATCCCTGTTTAGCAGCTCCTTTGACCACCAAAATCAGCCCCTTTGGAGCCACCATTAACCCACCCATTCAAACCCGTGTTCCTGTGCCTTGGTAGCCAAGTGAATACACTCCAATATCTCTGAATATCTCATACTATCTCGTTCAATATCACACACAAATCCCTTCCAAAAACCGAATAGGAAACACTTTCCAAAACCACCTCAAACACTTATCTTTTTCAAAAATCCGTCTCTACCTAAATTATATAGGTAATCTTATACCAGCAGCAGCAAACCCAGTACAACCCGACTGCTACCTCCTCTCTAAACCCTACCTTAACCCTCCAAAACTCCTCTATATAAGCACTCCCTCACCTCCTTTCGCAACCCTTAGCACTTGCATAAAATCTAAATACAATTACCAGTAAAAATGAACCTTAAACAAACCCTAAACAACCCTCACATCGCCGCACAAAACAGAGCATGAACTGCTCTGTTTCGTGGTGACAGCAGACTATTTCGAACCATTTTTATCTTTGTTCTGAGACCCGTTAAGAACACAAGATACCATTTTTGATAACTAATCTATGTCCGCTTTTCAAAACATCTTTCAAATCAATGTTTTATTAAAAAACGAAGAATCTACAAGCCTTTGAAAATCGCTGCTCATTACTCGGTTCAACGAGATTTCTGAAATTGATTTCGTCGACGACGTCTCCTTGTGACACATTCTACTATCGATTACGACACATGAATTTTTCAACGATATATGTATGTTGAGGGTGCAATAATTCCTCCTTTTCCTTTTAGTTCTCGTCTTTTCTTATTGTTTATTATTCGTTTATCGTTAATTCGATGTTTTTTTATTATTAACTCGTTATTGTGTTTATCGTTGTCTAACTCGGTTAAAATGAATTAACTTGTAAATCTTTTTAGTTTATTTCGTATGTTGTATTCGTATTACGTCGTAATTATTTTTATATTAGAGTCATGTATATTTACCGTCTTTATTTAATTCAAAATAACGACTAAATTCCAACATAAAATAATTATGCGTTGATATTAAATGATCAACGAAGAAAAAAATATGATTTAGATTACGGTGGAATGAAATTCTCCTCTTATTATCATATTTTGAATAACATTGTGATAATTAGCATTTAACTAAGTTTATTAACCAATTAGGGTTCTAATTAGTTTAATTTGTAGATTGTTAATTTTAATTTTCTAAAAATTATTTTATTCTGTATTTTTATAGTTTACAATTTCTAGTAATTTATTTAGATTTAGATTTTTTATCTATTTATTTTAAGCATTAGAATTAGATTTTGTAATTAAAAACCATGATAACCAATCTAATTTACAAATTTTTACATATTTAAAAAATATAAATAAATTACTCCAAATTCTAAACTATGAAAATACAGAATAAAATAATTTTTACAAAATTAAAACTAATAATTTACAAATTAAACTAATTAAAACCCTAATTGGTTAATAAACTAAGTTAAATGCTAATTATCACAAGGTTATTCAAAATATGATAATAAAAGGAGAATTTCATTCCGCCTTAATTTGAATCACATATTTTCTTTTCCCATGATCATTTAATATTATTGCATAATTATTTTAAGCTGAAATGTAGTCGTTTTTTTGAAATAAACTAAGAACGGTAAATATACTCTAATACAAAAATAACTACGACCTAATACGAATGCAATATACAAATTAAACAACATCAATTTTAAGGATAGTTCGTTTTACTTGAGTTAGACAACGATAATAATAATTACATGACGAGTTACTGACGTAATATAACGAATTTACAATAAATGATTGAAAACGATAACAAAAAGACAATAATTAAAAGGGAGAAGGAGGAGTTATTGCACCCTTAACATACATATAACGTTGACAAAGTCTTGTGTCGTTATCGATAGTAGAATGTGTCACGAGGGGCCGTCGTCGACGAAATCAATTTCAGAAATCTCGTTGAACCGAGTAATGAGCAGCGATTTTCAAAGGCTGGTAGATTCTTCGTTTTTTAATAAAAATTTGATTTGAAAGATGTTTTGAAAAGCGGACATAGATTAGTTATCAAAACTGGTATTTATTGTTGTGAAAGAATCTCAGAGCAAGGAGACAAATGGGTCGAAAATGGTTGTTGTCACCAAAATATTTGTGCGGCGTTGTGAGGGTTGTTTAGGGTTTATTTGGGGTTCTTTTATGCTGGTAGGTGTATGTAGGTTGTATGAAAGTGCTAAGAGTTGTTAATGAAGGTTGTATAGGGTTTATATAGAGGAGTTTGAAGGGTTAGAAATAGAGTTTAAGAAGGGAGGAGCAGCCTTGGGTACTGCTATGTTGCTACTACTATTACGGTTTGTTTGTAGGGTTTTAGGGGGGTTTTCTTGGTGGGTAAGGTAGCTAATATGGGTAGGCTAGTAGGGCATGGGTTGTGGTTAATGTTTACGGGTTTTGAATCTGTTTTAAGCGGATTTTGGGCTTAAGATAACTGCTGGAAAACAGGGGTGCGCGAATGGTGGCAGGCAGTTTTGAGTTGGTTTTTGGATGGGTTAGGGACTTCCTATGGGCACACAAATTGGTATGGTGGTAGTCGGGAGTATGGGCTATATGGTGGATGTGTCGGTTTTTGTGGGTAATGACGTTAAGGCTCAGCAATAAGGGCTCAAAGACCGTCGTAAAATCCAGTTATAAACTTGTTTTTTTTTACAGCAGTAAAGGGTACTATATATTACATTCCCAGCATACTCGCAGCTAGATTGTGTGCTAGCTTGTTAAGATTGCGAGGGATAAAACTAAAACAGAGAAAATGAAAAGAAGGAGCCATATATCCTATGTCAGCTATTATGCCAGCATTCCATTGATGACTTTGTTCTACATTTGTGATCTGGAGGAGAATCTGCAAACAATCAGATAAAACATGGAGATGCCTGATATTATGATTATATGCCCACTTCATGACTTCCCGAATACCAATAGCTTCCCCTTGAGTAGCACTTTAAGCAAGCCAGCTTTCCGCATATCTATAGATTTGTCGTCACCTTGAATCATAATCAACCCAACCAATAGACACATGAAGAGAAGGGAGCCAACCTGCATCCACCTTGACCCGAATTACTTGCCAAATTCCAGAACCCCGAATCATAAAAAAAAAATATAATTTCTAATTTTGTCTCTCCTTCTTTCTAAAGGATGATGATCACGTTTTATATTGATAATTATCAACTTTTGCCTTTCTTCGAAAGCGGAAATAACTGACTTTGCCTCCCCTTCTTGAATTCCAAAAAGAAAACTTGGTGAGAAGGAAGCCCCTTGGAAGATTATCTTATTTCTGGTGATCCGTATGCTCCAAAGGATAGACGTATATACTATAATAGCCATTTGGTTTGTATTTTGAGAAGATAAATACCCACACCAGTTGATAATCCATAAATCAATAGGAATATTAACATCATTCCTTGAAATGATGCCCAGAGGGGAAGACGCCCAAATCCTTTTAATTACTTCACAATCACGGAATAAATGTGAGCTTGATTCAACTACTGAACCATCACAGAATTCACAGTTGCAGAAGGGGCAGGTTGAGTCAATCTGAATCTAGCGCCGTAAGAATTCTTCCCGTGTAGGTAGTGCGTTTACGAGGATTTTCTATGTCTGAGGGATTGATAAGGACCACAATTTTTTCTTACAAAAACCTTTTGTAGCAAGACTGATTCTAGAAACATCTTTGAGCGAGCTTTAACTTTCTAGGTGATTATTTAGAGCAATAGCATAACCACTCTTTACAGAATAATTTCCAGTAGGTGTGAAGGACCAAACAATAACATCTTCAGTAACTGAAGGACATATTGGGATTGCACTTATTTTCCTTGCCCATTCATTCTCAAATAATTCATATATAAGATCATGATTCCATTCCAACGACGGCAGGATAAGGTCTTTAATAGTTTTATGAAGCACTAAAGCTGGTGGAGGGTATCCCAAACTTGTTATAAGAGATGGTTTGGATCCATCTATCCATCTAGAATGCCAAATATTAAGATTGGATTTAGGTCCAAAGCTCCAACCCAAATTTGGAAGGAGTTTAAGACCGTAAATAATACTCCTCCCCCCTCAAGAAAGTATTATATTCTCTTTTTGTTTAATTGGTTCGATTGGGTTGTCAATACTTATAAGACGCTTGTGGAAAACCAAACTTAGGAAGGATTCTCTCTCCTTTAAAATCCTCCATGCCACTTTGCTAACGAGAGCTTGATTAACACAATAAACATTTCTTATCACAATGAACATAATAAACTTGTTTTAAAACATCGTTTTAAACAATAAATAAGACGATAAAATAAAAGAATTCAAAGTCGAATTTTCAAGTCACGTTTAACAAATATCTATTTTATTTTCATTAAAGTATAAAAACCTCAATTTTAAAATGAATTAAATATGAATCTGCTTAAGACGGAAGTTAATTTTAAATTTCATTTAAAATTAGTAAAATGCAACGACGACGCCCATTCTACATCGTAAAACGAACCACAAATAATGACAATATCAAACGAGAAATACATGTCATCCTATCATCATCAATTGTTTGATGGGATTTTTATAAATACCTGTATCGACGGATACGGCTATCTACACATACTCAAGAATTTCTCATAATATGTCGGTATATAATTCTGATAAGTTATTAATAGGAATATCACCATAGGTAGTCAACCATATTTGAAATTTGGGTACACCCGCTATCATTTGAAAAATCTCAAAATTTTAATTAAAATAATTAAATTTTTTCGAAGTTACCTTGTACTATGACATTTTCGCCCTCGATACCAGCCACTAATTATATGTTACTCTCCAATACTGAAAGACTATAGAGTTGACACTTAATAAGCTCATGAACTACTACTTTTATTCTTACTTGGTTAAAGGTGAAACTGTTGTAGTTTTTTAATATAAAACTATAAAAACACAAGATTACAAATATGTAACTTATACAAATGCGTTAAAACAGAAATGAAAACAATGCAAAGACAGTATTATAGAACCCAATAGAATCACACAAAAATGCGCATTTTTAGACTATTTCGACCTACTTGTCTTGTCATAAAAGCTCTATAGAATAAGACAATTCGTAGATTCCTTTGTCTTATGCTTAGAACAAAGAACAAGGGACTAAAGAGTTTTATTGTTTTTCTTTGATTTGTCAATCTGAAATTTTCAATGTGTTTGAAATAATTTTCCCATATTCCTTATATATACATAGCATTTACGATGTATAAGTCCTTAATTTAAAGGATAAGGAATATAATTTATGTTTCATACTTTCAATCAAAGAGAGCATTCATACCCACCAAAACCAACAGGAACGAAGCCATCGACCGAGGTCGTAGACATTCAGGCTAAAAGGCACTAATCGAGTAATTGAGGAAGCCATGCCACCCCGACCGGGTTCGTGACTTCCATGACCAAAGCTCGATTTCATCATTTGCTATTTTTGATAAGCACTCGGTATTTCCGACTCACATTCAGTCTATTATGAGCTCAACTCGATTTTGATTTAAAAAAATTTGAATGCACTTAAATGTCTTTGTGATCAAATCACTAACAAACCTCATTGTATTTATGAACTGGACACCAACAACGAAAGCCCTTTGTTGGGCGGCGACACTGATATTGATAAACAAAAGCTTAGGGGTGCGAGGTACGAACTGAATGAAAGTGCCTTCTTCTTCCGACTTTGATTAGGTTTCTGCTTTTACTGAGTGATCTGATGCACGAGGCCTCAAAGAGGGAGGTAGTAGTGTGAAGCAGTACAAAAAAGGTAGACATAGGCGGAAGCATCTAACTCCTAAGCCCACAAGTAGAGATGGAAGAAAGTGGGCTTCAAGTCATGCCGGTGAAATGAAAATGGTGGCCCGGGCAAGGCCCATCGCCCATAGCGTATAGTGTCATGCTTGGATGTGCCTATGTAATTCCTCTACTTCAGCCTTATTTATTTGTATTTTAAGCGTGTTTAAGTTTGTCGTGCCCAAGTGGGTCATATCAGGCCACTTTGTGGCGTACTTGGCAGTACCAACTCCCGTATCGTGCTAAAACAAAGCCATAAACCGTGCGGGGAGTACCAACACAATGGCCCGGGTGCCACTTGCATCTCTACCCACCATCACAAAAATCCTGATAACTACGTCTACGTTAATAACTAGCTAGCAATCCTTCTTAGCCCGCCTTAACAATTCGTAATCCAATAAGAAGGTAGCTAAAGTTTGCAAAACATTGACATAATAATACTCATACGTATAACGAAGTAATAAGCAAGTTGTGTATTGGGAAGTAGCTGGTCATTATATCATTTTATAAGCATTCATGCTTTTCACAAATCAAAATCACCTTTTACTTTGATAAGTAATCAAGATAAAGCGTACGACACCGTACATTGGATTATTTCTGACCAAATCTAGCAACTTTCGCGTCTAACTTAGCTATCACGATAAATTCAGTACGTCTTATTGTGTCTTTTAATTATGCATCATAGCCACTAAGGCCAATTAATTAAATATTTCTAGAGTGGACATACCAATATACCATTATAAGATGCGCAAGTGCTCAAGAGTACGTCGTATTATTGTCTACATTCAAGGTACGGAGTAGGGGGTTCATTGGTCCCGGAGCGGACCAAACTCCCTAGACCAAATAAGGATTAAATGGTGTATCACGGACTAGATCATATTAATATTGGTCTGGTTCGGTCTGGATCACAAAAACGTGTGAACTGGACCAGACCGGACCAAATGGACTGAATAGAATTGTTGGACATAGTCTAATATTTAAATTTAGATCTTGACAAGTTTGTAACGATCAAAATAAGTAACATTATATTTTTAATAAGTTTAATTACATAATTAAATATATATCTTATAATATGTGTAAACAAAGTAGGACATAAAACCAATAATATTACAAATAAATATTATTTTGTTATATAGTTTGGTCTATGGTCCGGTCTGCGGTCTATTCGGTTTGGTCCAGGTTCGGACCAAATTAGAGTAAATAGGTGGACCGTGGACCGGACCAAAATAAAATATGGTCCGATTTGGTCCGTAACAAATGGTTCGGTCTGGTCTAATCTTTGGTCTGGACCACATAGTGAACACCCCTAAAACTACGGAGTACTCCTTTAGTACTTTAGTTTACATACATATATATATTTTTTAATCATTTAATTTTTTAAGTTGTATTTTATTTTTTTTGCCATCAAAACTCAAAATTAGCTAAGTTTATATGCAATGTTTTATTTTTTATAAAATTAATGTTTAAGTGAACGAGATCAAAAAATTTATAATAAAACTCATAATTTTTGAAACAAAATTCAAAAACTGTATTATAAAACTCAAAAATTACACAATCATTTGTACACGTGTACTACATCGATCTATAATCCATGAACCACTATTATTTTTTCCCAAATGTACTAAGTCTTTATAAAATATGATTGATTATTTCCCTTTTTGAATAAAGAGGAAAGTAATATTTGTCGGTTATTATCCGACCTATAAGAAGTAATTTACACTTACGCACAATTTTAGTAACGCGTATAAAGTTATCGACTATATCAATATTATCATGAAATTATCATTTATAAGTTATAACCCTCTTGGTAATGACATAAGGAGAAAAATCAACTACAACATCTCCTATACAATTTTCTCTTATCCCCAATGATGCATCCCTCGTTCAAATTTAAATTTAATTTAAATGCCCTTCGGACTTAAAAGAATGTTGAAATTTCAGCTGTATGATTTTGGCGGTTCCTAAGATTCGAACTAGGGACCCCAGAGTCAAGGGGTATATTGATATATAAGAACAAATCATTTTGATTTCCACCATCAGTTTAGGCTTTGATTAAGACGATCTTCTAATATAGTATCAAAATCCTCAAGGATCCTAGTAACTATTAGAGCTGGCAAGTCTGACCCGACCCGACCCGAAACCCGAGCAAAACCGACCCGACCCGACCTGAGAATACTGCAACCCGAAACCGACCCGACGACGACCCGAAAATCAGTGACCCGAACCCGACTCAAACCGACTCGACATTGACCCGACCCGATATTGACCCGATTAAATTGACGCCCTGACAATTATTAACCTTAATAATGATCAAAATGAAAGTGATTTATTGTTTAAATTGATATGTTTGACTTAATAATGAATTAATTAAACCAATTAATAATTTAAAACTAGGTTTAATGGAAAAATATTGAAGTATTGTAAAAAAATAATCGGACCCGATTACGACCCGACCCAAACCCGACCCGATGTATCATTTGACCCGAAAATGACCCGACCCGACCCGACCTGAACCCGATATGACCCGACCCGACTGACCCGATTACCACCCCTAGTACTAACTATCCCATTAATAACCACCACAACACATACAAATATATACGGAGTAATAATTATTAATTGTTTTAATAGTTTGACCTTAATGATATGAGTAATAATTTACGCATTTATGTTTGTACACAAATTGTTTGTTGTATAAGACCACAATACATATAAGACTAGTCCAATAACCAAAATCCCAAATGGAATCGTTAATAAATTTGTAAGATTATTTTATTTTGATAACCTAAAAGTTTTTATGGATAAATTGTATATTTAAAAATATTAATTTTCATAATAAAATGTCGGGTTGTTATAAAAAAAATTAAAATAAAAATGACAGTAATGGTTATCTTTGAGATTCTCTCCTTTCGGGTCATTTTTATGCTATAAGACACGGTCATATGGAAGAGTTGCTGAAGTTTGTACTCCTTTTTAGGTACATTTTTTTCTAAGGACTTGTCTTGTACAAATATGGAAGTGAGTAACCAAGAAGCCACTTCCAATAATGTTGGTCGGCCCAATCCAATTAACAATTTCAGACCCATTTATTTATGGGATTAAATACTGAATAATCCACTCCTTATTTCCAAATTTGATCTCGACTCTTTAGTTTTGCGCCTTGAGCTCCAAATTAAATTCAACTCAATCTCTTCAACTATAATAATACCCTTCTCTGAAACACCTGCATCCATTACATCACATTCACTGATCAAGAGCTACTAATCGGTTCCGCATAAGATACATTTCATGGTATTCATAGCGTAATTGTGATTATCGTTATACCTATACGCTGAAATTAAATTTCTTATGGTTAGAATTGGTTGGGTCTTATCAATGTTAATAGAGATTTTGTATTGTTCAGGTTTGAAATAGAGAAATTTCTTATAGTTAGAATGGCTCGCGTGGCGTCCCTCGCGTTGTAGGTGCTTATTGCTCGCACTATTGTTCACTTGTCATCCACAAAGTAGAACCGCAAAAAAAGCGGACATCATCGTACACGAAGAGCTTCCCCATCCACTAATGAAGACATGAGTGCATCACATGACATTAGTGTTGGAAATGTGGCGACCACGGTGGCACTCAAAGGCGGTTGAACCGTAGCAAAGGAAGTGGCCATAGTGAGAGCTATGGAATATTGATTGAGGATCGTACTAGAGAAGCAAAGGTTTGCTTGACAAGCCAGATATCATGAGAAACTTATTCTGAGATGCGAGTCTCTAGGTACTCGGGTTGAGCTATATAATATCTATAGGAGAGTTTTACAATTAGGAATAGTAGAAATAGGTTACTTAATGCATGTAACCTAAACAACAAAAACCCTTACAAAATGACCCTAAGAGTTATTGGAATGCTTACAAGGCTGCAAAAGATATACTCCCTCCGTCTCAATCATTTGTTTGCTTTTGATTAAAGTATCCCTCATGAAGAATATAAAAGACAAACAAATGAATGAGACGGAGGGAGTACTTAGCTACATAATTTGTTGCATAATTGAGTTCTTCACGCCGGGTTTAACTATTTATACGAGTGTTTGTTTGTTCCTTACAAATAAATCAAGCGGTTGAGTTTTTCATCCCGGGTTTAAATGGATGTTTGTTTGTTCATAACAGATTTGTCAAGTGGTACAAAAATTATGACCCGTATTATCGTGATCGACTGCTAGCACATAAGAAATACGATCAAAGGGGAGTGCTTAATACATGAAACCTTCCACTTTTCAATTTCTATGGGGTACTTAAAAGCCATATCTTAGTGAGTTTAGCTATTGAAAAAATTATTTCAAGCGACTATTAAACTTAGCGGTAAATAATACAGATCGTATGATTGTTTGACTATTAATTTGCAACAATACTACAATACTTAGCCGAGAAAAACATGCTATGAGACAAGTGTAAACATGGTTTGTCATCGATGCATCGATCAAACAATGATACAAGACACAAGCGTAGACATGATAGTATGTTATAGATATGTTCATTTGGATTAAAGGTAATGTATAATAACTTGAAAAGATAGAAAAAGTTAGTGATTTAAATACGTAGTTCAGTATAGTAATTAGATAACATCATTTACACATCAAGAATTAATGATCACGCACCTATTGAGCTTGACCTAAACTTCAATTCACGAAACTTAAGGCTTCTCGGCCATACAAAGTGGAGTCATGGAGCCTGGAAAATGAGGAGTGTATGTCCATTATTAAGGAGAAATGGTCTACTCATTACGTTGGTTCGCCCCAATTCTGTTTGGCAAGAAAGTTATCTTACACAAGAGGAATTATCAAGAAGTGGAGCTTGGATAAAAAGGAAAAATGGAAGTTAAAATGGGAAGATTTTGATATGAGATTGGAACATGCAATGGAGGAGACCATTCAGACGGGGAATGAATTGTATCATCAAATTGCCTACAATGAATTTGTGGAATTTTTAAAGGCGTCGTCTTTATTCTGGAAACAAAGAGCCAAAATAAAATGGCATATCGAAGGAGATACATGTACAAAGTACTTCTCCAATTGGGTAAAGGGCCGTGCTGGAAGGAACTATATTAGTGGTATACGGGACCTTCAAGGTAACTGGTCCTATGATCAAAATTATATTCGGGAATCTTTTTACTCCTACTTTTACAACCTATTCAACCCCTTAGAACCATCTAATGGTCAGCTTCCTTCACCTATGGGATATTCAAATCTGTTCGGAAAGGTTGTGAAGAAAATTTCGGATGTGGATATAGTATTTTCTAAATAAGCCTTTTTCAAGAAAGGAGGTTAGGAAAGCTGTATTCCAATTAGGGGGACTAAAGTCACCAGGTCTTGACGGCTTCCCTGCACTTTTCTTCCAAAGATGCTGGCACACAATTCAGAATGATGTTACAAAAGCGGCTCTAGATATCCTAAATAATGGTAGGATTCTCCCTGAGTTAAATAGAACTTTCATTACCCTGGTTCCTAAAGGTGATTCTCCTCAGAAGGTTGAAGACTATCGGCCAATTAGCCTTTGTAATGTGTTTATGAGACTTGTTTCTAAATGCATTACAAATAGGCTATCAAGGGTAATGAATTCGATTATTGGACCTTACCAAAATGCCTTTCTAAAGGGTCGTCAGATTGGAGATAATATTCTAATTGCACATGAAATTATTCATAACATAAACAAGCATAAAGAAGGGGAAAATGGGAGGTTTGCCTTTAAGGCTGATATGAGTAAGGCGTTTGATCGAATTAATTGGGATTTCCTAGAAAAAACGCTGATATGCTTTGGCTTTCCCACTCCACTTATCAAAGTGATTTTGAATTGTGTCTCCTCGGTATCTTATGAAGTCCTCCTTAATGGATCACCTATGAAGCAATTCAAACCTAAATGCGGACTTCGACAGGGTGATCCACTATCACCATTTCTCTTTATTCTCTGTACGGAAATCCTATCGGAAAATATAGTGGCACAACAACAAAATGGAACTATCCACGGAATCTCAACAGGGCAAGGAACCATTCCTATTTCCCATCTTTTTTTCGCTGATGATTCCGTTTTCTTTTTGAAAGATAAAGACAATGCTTTTTAAAATTTAAAGCAGATCCTTGATACCTCAAGTCATCAATTCCGGAAAGTCTGGTATCCTATTTAGTCCAAGTACCACTATGACATCAGCTAAATTAGGCCTCAACTATAAGTACCAATCGCCCAACTGAGCCCTTCATACTTAAGGAGAAAACAATGCTTTCTTGGGGGGGGGGGGGGGGCATTATATATGGGCTTAAGCTCATCCTTCCTCATCTTGGTTGGAGTTTTGGTCCTTCTTCTAATCTTAATATATGGCACTCTAAATGGATCAATGATTCCAAACCGTCTTATATGACAAGTCTGGGCTTCCCTTCTCCTGCCTTAGTGCTCAATAAAACTATAAAGGAACTTATTTTGCCTTCGATGGATTGGAATCATGAACTTATTTATGAACTATTTGAGAATGACTGGGCTAGAAAAATAAGCTCTATCCCAATCTGTCCATCTGTAGCAGAAGATGTTATTGTTTGGTCCTTTACACCTTCTGGAAATTTTTCTGTTAAGAGTGGTTATTCCATTGCTCTTAAGTCATATCTAGATGGAAAGAGCTCGCTAAAAGTTGCGTCCAGAATCAGTCCAGCTGCCAAAGCTTTTTGTAAGAAGAAATTGTGGTCTTTACCAATCCCACAGTCATGGAAAATTCTGATATGGAAAATTCTCACAAAGTCTCTGCCTACCCGAGAAGAAATATTAAAGAGACATTTGCACATAGATCCAACCTTCCCATTCTGTAACTGCACGCACTCCACTGAAACTTGCTCTCATTTATTCCGTGATTGTGAAGTTATTAGGAGGATTTGGGCTTCTTCCCCTCTGGGTATCATTTCCGGAAACGATGCTCATATCCCTATTGATATATGGATTATTAACTGGTGCGGATATCTATCCTCCAAAAATTCCAACCAGATGACGGTTATAATTTATGCATCTATCCTCTGAAGCATTTGGATCACTAGAAATAGGATTATCTTTTAAGGAGCTTCTTTTTCACCAAATCTTTTATTTGGTATCCAAGAAGGGGTGGCAAAGACTGCAATCTCTGCAAACGACCAAAAGGAAAAGTGGCTACTGAAGGGCAAAAATAGTGACATCAATCATTTAGAAAGGAGGCGGGATAAAATGCGAAACTACATTCCTTTTTTCATGATTCGGGGTTCTGGAATTTGCCAGGCAATTAGGGTCAAGGTGGATGCAAGTTGGCTCCCTACTCTACATGCGTCAATTGGTTGGGTTGCTTATAACCCAGGGGGACAAATAATCTTTAGCCACGCGGAAAGATGGATCGCTGAAAGCGCAACACAAGCAGAAGCTATTGGTATTCGTGAAGTAATGAAGTGGGCATATAATCATAATATCAGAAATTTACATGTTTTATCTGATTGTTTGCAGATTCTACTTCAGATCACTAATGTCAAAGAGAGTTATCATCGGAATGTTGGCATAATATCGGACTTAAGATCCCTGTCTTCCTTTTTCCACTGTTTATGTCTTAGTTTTATCGCTCGCAATCTGAACAAGCTAGCACACAATCTAGCTGCGAGTGCTTTGGGAATGTAATCTATAATATCTTTTAATGCTGCCAAAAAAAAAAACTTATTTATATATTTGATCTATAGAAGCCCGTGCATATTACACTTATTTATATATTTGATCTATATAGGCCCGTGCATATTGCACGGGTCCTAAGCTAGTTTTAATATGAGGCAAAAAAATAAGAAACTTTTGCGACGATAGTCGGTAAAAATCTTCTAGAAAAACAGCGCATAGTACTCTGTTGCGCAAACTTAGGATTTTTTTTTAGTCGCCTAAAACCGTTACCTAGAGTCCTTAAATATTAAAATTAGATACAAGCTATGCACATGCTAAGCCCCCTACAAGTTACTTGGTTACACCAAGGCGGCTAAATCGGAGCAAAGGACTATGTCTAATGGCAGCCGTCCCGTTTCATTCCTAGTACGAGCATACAGGCCGGAAAGATCATGTTCAAGTAAGGCAATGACAATTAGTCTTTACTAAACCTATTTAAACATGAGTGTACTATTATTCTTTGCTGATGTGGGAGATTTGGTTAATTTATTTACTAGTTTTAAACCCGTGTAAATTGCACGAGTATGTTATTTTGGAAAATATAAATATTTAAGATCAGTTTTTATATTAATTAAATATATCTTTTAAAATTAATTATTTTAGAAAATGGTTTTAAAATAAAATAAAGTAATCTCTCTACTCTTTGTTGAATAGTTTTAAGTTACAATTGCAATTAGTGATAATAATGCATTGGGAGTTTGGGACAATTGGTTGAATGTTTGTTTTAGTCCAATATTTCTTCTTGTTAGTTAAACTAGTTTTATACCCGTGCAAAATTGCACGGATTTGGTATTAAACTTGTATAGAAAATATTCGATTTAATGCATAAATATTGATATAAAATTTCAATAATTGTTAATCGAATTTTAAACTTCGAACAATAATACTTCGTATCATTTACAAATAGTAGAAAAAAATCTAATAAACTTACAAATTATAGTATATTTTGTGTAAACATCATTACTTTTCAAAACACGGTATGAAATACGTCAGAGAAACGTTTGTAATATCCGAGAGTAGATAACTTGAGTATTAGACAATAATTATTGACTTATTTCACAAACCAGCCGTATTGATTGTAAACTTATTAACAACAATAAAATAAGAAACATAGTATAAATAATAAATTAATATAACTTGACAATTTGTGCATAGTTTATTTTTTTTTCAATTTAAGGTGTGTATGTTCGATATATTCGTATTATAAGATAATCCGAAAAATGAAGAAAATAAGCAATATCATTACATGTAACATGCATCAGCGGAATGAAAATAACCATTCACATTTTAACTTAGCAAACTTTAGCGACATGATTTCGGCTCATGTTAGTTGGATGGGTTCGTAATTATACGGGTACAGTCTATTTTGAATTGGGCCGAACTGAGTAATAAACAAAACCCAAACACTTCAAATAATCCATCACAAATTTTAATTAAGATGGACATTATCCGTCTTAAACTTACAACGGGTCAAATACAAATTAAATCACCTCATGTGTTCCCTGAAAAATACGAAATTTTTTTGTCTTTATTACCACTATATGGTTTTGTTTGACCTGTCTTGAACTTAAGACGAATAATACTGTCTTAAGCAGAAATTACTGAGAATCCGTATGTAACACCATATGACCATTGCATGTATAATCCCACCATTCCCATCACCAAAATACAACGTCACTAAAAGACCGACTATCTTCATTCCCTTCATATATCGCCTACCTCTCTATTTTTCTATCTTCTTCTACTCTCCCCTCTCTCATTTTCATATAAATTTATGCATGTGTTTCTTTATCTCACATTATCTTTTGTTTATATAATCAATATCAATTTAATTTGAAAAAAATTTCCCACTGTACATTACAATGTTATGTATGTTGCATTTCATGTTAGGAATGACGGATTTATTTTTAAATGATTCTAATCTACATGGTAAATTTTTATTCCCTTTTTGGTTATAACGTAAGTATTTTTTATGCATGTAATTAGTCTAACAAAAGAATTTTTTAATGGTTTTATACTCGTAACACATAAAAAATGACACTTCGATAAATTTATTAGGTCTATCTAAGTAGATTGTAGTGTGAGTATTTAGTGAGATTTAGAATAAGTAAGTAATTTTTTTTTCGTATTTTTCTAAAACCAAAATAAATAAGATAAGTTCAAAAGAATGTATTTTTTGTGGGGTTTTATATTTTTTAAGTTTAAAAATCATTTTTTCAAATTTTATTTTGATATGGGACATTCTGGATCCATATTGTACTTTATGGACTAATGGTTAAATAATTTTTTAATGCATGCATTGAGTAATTACTGTTGATATTTTACAAATTAGAATGATATTGATCCCTTAAATTCTCTAATATTTATTAACTGACTGATTTTTAAATAATCTAACTAAAGCGGTCGGTTCTTATGAACTAATTTATTGATTTTTTTTTGCTTTAGTAAAACGGTGTAAGGTGAGATTATATAATTCGGTAACTTTTTGTTGATTGTAATTTTAAATTATTAATTTTTAGGATTTTTGACATATCAATGTAATTTATTATTAATGTAAAGTTTTAATTCATAATTTAGGATTATTAAAAAGTTGCATTTTCAAATTATTGTATTCCTTTAGTGTAAAAAGCAAAGTGATACGTAAAATGCGAAAAAAAAAAAAGAATAAAGACGAAAAAGACAAAAAGAAAAAGAAAGAAGAAAAAGAAAACTAACATGATGAGGTGGATCAATGTGGTGGCTTTAAATGTTCTTGTTTTAATATAATGAAGATGAGATTATATAATTCAGTAATTTTTTGTTGATTGTAATTTTAAATTATTAATTTTTAGGATTTTTGACATATCAATGTAATTTATTATTCATGTAAAGTTTTAATTCATAATTTAGGATTATTAAAAAGTTGCATGTTCAAATTATTGTATTCCTTTAGTGTAAAAAGCAAAGTGATACATAAAACGCGGAGAAAAAGAATAAAGACAAAAAAGACAAAAAAAAGAAAAAAAAAAAAAAAAAAACTAACATGATGAGGTGGATCAATGTGGTGGCTTCAAATGTTTTTGTTTTAATAGAATGAAGATTTGAATTTCTACTTTGTCTCGTTATTCATACTTCATGAAAGTTGACTCATATACCAAGCAATATCATTTAGATGCAAATTAAAATAGCATAAGTAGTAAAAGTGTAGGGGTATAAATGGTTGCAGACTCATGCAAATCGTTAAACATACTTTCCATTTAGTGAAACTTATTCGTGTTTGAAGAACCTGTGAGCTGGACCCGTGGAGATTTAAAATGAATTTAACTCGTGCACACTTAAAATTGAAATTTTGACCCATCTTTTATTTAACTAGTAAAACGATGAGAAATTATGTCACTTTGAAGAACGAAATATGATAAACAAAAAAAAAGTAAAAAGAAATAATAAAATTAAGCGTTATTAATATCTTTGAACTTAAACCATTAAGCTTAATATATTTCAAAATCTCCTAATATTGTGCTCGCTTACAATCTCGTTTGTTAAACATTCTTGGCAAAAAAGACGTGAAAATTGTCTTAACTATATCAATGATTTTGGGCCATTAATCCATTACCCATGCGACCCTCTAATCCAATAAAACCTTACAGCAAATAATACAGTTAAACTCTCCATTTACTCGTTCAATTTATCCAAAATAAAACACAATTACTTGGTCCATAACACCTCTTTATTTAGTCACTAGTTTTAGACCCGTGCACAATTGCACGGGGTTGGATGTTTAATAACTTGATGAAATGCGTATATTACATGAAAAATGGACAGCGTCCACAACTATCCTGTGCTAATTTAAAATAACAAATTTAAATATTACATAAAAAATGGGTATAAGTAATAGGGTATTTTAACTGACCCATCACAAATTTATAAACAATGTTCTTATCATAAATAAGCGAGTTTGTAATCTATGAATTTGTAATTTTTTTACCCTGATTTTTAACATATGAATTTTTATGTAAATAGACTTTTTAACATATGATGAGTTAATCTGAAATATGAGTTTTTTCAAAACGCCAAGTAAATAAATCTCCCTAAAATTGTGGAAACCCACGTTTAGCTTTCCTTTGCAATGTTAACTTTTCCCCTAAAATAAGGACCAATAGAAAGCCAAGAAAAGACTTAACTTTTATATATAAAAGATTCAAAACATTCCCAAACCCACATCCCATATAAATTGCTCTCTTAAATGAATAAACCCTACCACTACCCTCCCATAGGCCATAATAGTATAGCACCATGGCTGCCAGTGGCTGATTCTACTCACAACGCACAATTTTTTTTTTTTTTGACAAATGTAAACTGATATAAAATAAAAGAATGTTTACAAGCAGTCGATTACATATTAGCCGTTTTCAAACACTAAGGCGCGATAAACGCCTAAACTACTTGACATCCAACGAACTGAACTAAAATTTGAAGTAGACCACTGCGAAGAAGCAAGACGACATTTCTTATAAGGCGTATTATATTCGTCAAACTGGATCGTGTGAGCTTCATGCCTTTTTGTCTTCCTACCTGCAACAATTGTCTTGGTGTACCTACGAAGAGATGTTAAGCATGCGACATAAACACAAGGTCTTGTCTTCAAATTCACAACATGCCGAGCCACTTGAACTCAACGAATAGAACACTTCTCTTTAAGGAAAATTTGTTTACTAGTAAAGGCCCTAACCGCTTCAAATTTATACTCTACTATAGAGACTTTACTAGCAGAAGAAGAGTCGAAGGAGAGGCGCTTCTTCTTATCTATTTGGAGAATAACCTCTTCCTGAACCGGCTCATCAGTCTTACTTAACCCGCAATCAGTTTCCCGATGTTCCTCGGGTGGAGAAGCGAAAATAGGGACAACTTCATCCGTTGACAAAGGATTGGAAGTGGGAACTGCTGCTTCCCATGAGTCGAATTTTTGGGAGTGAGGGGGCGAACCCTCAAAATGGGCCCGGATCTGGGGTGGAAAAACTCCTTATTTTTCCGATGCAACAAACTATTATAGTCTTGCGCCGGTAAATGTAACTTCTTATAGGCATGATTTTTGTTGGTGAAGATGAAATTGTTAGGATCCGAAGAAGGAGATGGGTGATTAGAATCAATACTCCCATCACCTGAAGTTGACAAAGATGGGCAAGTTCCATTAATGTGGTCCATCTCCTCCGAGCTAGCGCCACTTTCATCTTCAGCATGACCAAGGTCAGCGATCATCGATACTTTGGTGTTGCAAGAAACATCCCCTGCTGATAAGGTTAAAGTCGCGTCACCTTAATCAAAGTAAACCTAAATCATTACTAACTAATAGTCAGCGGTAAGTAAGGTATCGAATCCACAGGGAGGCGGTAGTATTCAAATATGTTAAACTAGGTTTGTCTCTATAGTAATAATTTCGGGGTTTTGAGATTTGTGTTCTAAACTAATAGCAAACAATAACAATAAATAACAAACAATAACAACTAAACAATAACAATAACAATAAAAGGTTGAAAACAATAAGATTAAAAGTCTATGGTCTCAGGTTCACTAGGATTATTGTTCAGGGGTAAGGATGTAGTCAACTATCATGCAATAAAGTTATCTAAGGTCATAAGATCGGTCGATTCAATTATGCCCTTTAGATCTACAATTTAACATGCGATTGCTATCATTAAACGAGTTCTATGCAATTATCGTAGCCTATCTTAATCTTAACCCGGTCGGTGTCAATCCTAATTCGCGAGACTAGTTAATTAATCTTGGCTAGTAATCAAACAATTAGAATTAAAATGATAATCAAACGATAACCATGCAATTGCAATTCAATTCATTAATCTACCCCTTCTAACAATCCTAGATCCCCTTTCAACCCAGAAAGGAATTTAGCTACTCATAACGATATTAATAACAACAATAATAAATAAAGAAAACATAATTAACAATAACGAAATGAGTAACAAAGAATAATTAAAGAACTAGTAAGTAACTAATTGAATAATAAAGGAAGATTAAAGAATACCGATTACAAGCTTGAACTAAAGACAATAGTCTTGATGAATAAAATCCAGAGGCAAAGCAAACTAATTTAGGGTTTCTAATATTAAAGCATACCTAATTATGAAAGACTAGTTTTCCTTTTATAATAACAATCTAATGAACTAGTTAAACTAATTTTAGGAAAGCCGAATTCTGTCAAAAACTGGGTTGCTCGATCGAGCAAGGGTATGTTGCTCGATCGAGCAACCTTCAGCCCGACTCGATTGAGCAAAGGGGTGTTCGATCGAGCAGCCTTCAAAATGGCTTGCTTCTTCGTTTTTCTTCATTCCTTCATTACCGCTCTTGATTCCCGTGCCTAACCTTCTACAATCCAACTCCGCCATGCTCCATATCAACTCAAAAATCTCCAAATGCATCCAATCTGCATTAAAACATAATAGAAGCGGAAGAATCGATATTCTAGCTAAAACAGCATAGAAATAAACAAGGAAAGACGGTAAATCAAGTTATATGTAACTAAGGGAAGCATAAAATATGTGTATAAATAATGATCATCACCTGCCTCAGAACAGGTTGTACCTTTACTTGTGACTTCATGACAAGGAAAATGGCTCTACCTTTCTTGTTGCTGGCCAAGGGGTCGAACGGATAACCAACCCGTTTGCCGTTTAGGTTGAGGGCTAGTTGATCAACTAAGGAATGGAGTTCACGGTTGACATCTTTATTGTTTGGGTCAAGTCTCAACGCATACTCAAAGTCTCCAAGAGCGTCAGTTAGGGAGTTTAAATGCCTGGAAGCTAAGCCTCTAAGATATAGGGCTTTAATGTTGCAGGGGTCAAAAGTTAAGACAAAATTGCAGTAAACCCAAGCCTCAGAGTAATAAGATAGTTTAATTTCGCATAAGGATAAGTTTAGAATAAGTGAAAACGCAAGGGAGGTAGCCAAAGGCTGATTGGATAAATTAAAGGTGGAAGGCCGAGAATACATAAAAACTTGAGAGCTGATAGGTAGTAAAAGACAGCTAAAGAGCGATTACCTTCCTCAAAGAGATTATTACCTCTATCCTTTAACAAATTAACACCGAAAAAATTCTGCTCCTCCATTTCCAAGATCAAGTTATCAAAAACTTTATCATTAGTACCATGATCATTCATAACAACCAACTCACAGATATTTACAAGAAGATATTGATAGTCCATAGAGAAAGTTTAAGGGAAGAAACTAGCAAGAAATGAAATTTAACACGGAAGATATAAGGATGGGAACTACTACAACCAATTCATCCACCAATAAACCACACCGCCGAGCCACCTCCGGCTGACATCCGGCCACGGAAGGGGATCAACCACCAAAAACAAATAACCTCCAATCGTAACAAATCCAACAGAACAAAAAGCACCACACAAAGGCAACTAATTAAACACGGAAGATATTTTTATAGTAGTGCTCTACCAAAAGACGAGAAATGTCAAAAAAGTTATATTTGGAAGACGGAAGGAAGCACAATTAAGTGAAGTGCAAGGAGTATTTCTTCTTAATTAGAAAAATTGCAGCTTTTTTTTGTGCTTCTATCTACAAGAATCAAATAAATACCTATGTAAAAACATGGCCCAAAACGGCAGATATACATTTTGATTCGTAAAGCATCTTTGTCGGGTGATCCGTATCCACTTTGTTTGGGAGCCCAATTCTCATCTCATGTTTAACTCTTCTCATAAACTAATCTTAACAACTAACAAGTCAAGTAGCAAACATACCCCAAAGCAACAGACAAACCGATGTAAATATAAAACCTAAAAAACTGACCAAAGATTCAGAGCAAACCTATCAAAGGAGATATGAACGATAAGAAAGCACATACAAATAAAGTAAGTTGCCAGAAAGAGTTAGAAACTGAGCACGGTGCAAATGGAAGACGGAACCCAATAAAATCGCACAAATCGGAGGAAAGACGGTGGCTTATCGTCCTAAACAGGCCAATCCATGGTGAAGCCAGAGAAACCGCCGGAGATTTGATTAGCCAAAAAAAGGCAAATCTCCGGCGATAACGGAGGGGGCAGGCTAGGTGGGCAGGTGGAAGGAGGCGGTAGTAGACAAGAAAACCTAAGGAGTAAGAAAAGGGGAGAAAGTCGGTGTCTCTCTCTAGAACTCTCTCTCTCTCTAGAAAACTTTAGAATTTTGCAAATGTTTCACAACGCACAATAATACGGAGTACATTCAATCTCACGCCCTTTCCCTTCGTTTCTATCTAATGTTAGACTTTTTAGTAATATTCTTAAGTCAATATGAGAAAAGTAAGTTGGCACATTGTTAGGAGAGTTGCTAGTCTTTAGGATAACAACTCACTAATCTTTCTCCACTTCTTCAGTCAACCACCCACTCACTCCTCCATTTCTAACTGATCTTTGATGGCAAGATTAGTATAAATACAACACAATTTCTGATTAATAAGGTCACCAAATCTACTCTCTATTAAGTATAATACACCATCTATATTAGTGACTGTGAAGGTTTGGAACCATAATCATTTTACACTAAGGCGACGGGTTTACGGAAACGGGTTATTATAATCGGGTTTTGTTTAAAGCTGATCAGGAATCCATAGCAATGGCTGGAGGTTTAATCTCGATCTATTTTTATCGCTTCCGCTATATTTAATTATTGTATGTTTATTCAGTAATTTAAACATGCAAATTAAGATGATTTAAACTTACATTTGGTATCAGAGCTACTTAATCGCCTCTGTCTTGCTTGTTGAATTCCGACTTCAGTTTTTCCGTCTCGTAAAATTGTGCTTTGATTTCGTCTTCAGATTTCGTGCTTTGATTTCGTCCTTCATATTGTGCTTTGATTTCGTCCTTCATATTGTGCTTTGATTTCCGTCTTCAGATTTCGTTTTTTTTTTTCGTCTCGTAAAATCTGGAAAATTGTGCTTTGATTTTTTTTTTCTGGGTTGTTTTAATGGAGGGTTGTCTGGAGAAGATGAAGTTTGCACAAATTGTTGTGACCAAGTCTAGGATTCCCTTTTTGTTTTGGATCTGGGAAGTTGGTTTTGATAAGGGTAAAGTCGCGTCTCCTTAATCAAATTAAACCTAAATCACTACTAACTAATAGTCAGCGGTAAGTAAGGTATCGAATCCACAGGGAGGCGGTAGTAATCTAATCTGTTAAACTAGGTTTGTCTCTATAGTAACAATTTCGGGGTTTGAATTGTGGTTTCTAAACTAAAAGCAATCAATAACAATAACTAATAGCTAACAATAACAACTAATAGAAATAACAACTAATAATAAATAATAACAACTAATAATAAAAGGTTGAAAACAATAAGATTAAAAGTCTAGGGTCTCAGGTTCACTAGGATTATTGTTCAGAGGTAAGGATGAAATCAACTATCATGCAATAAAGTTATCCAAGGTCACAAGATCGGTCGATTCAATTATGCCATTTAGATCTACAATTTAACATGCGATCGTTATCATTAAACGAGTTCTATTCAATTATCGCAGCCTATCTTAGTCTTAACCCGGTCGGTGTCAATCCTAATTCGCGAGACTAGTTAATTAATCCTGGCTAGTACTCAAACAACTAGAATTAAAACGATAATCAAACGATAACCATGCAATTGCAATTCAATTAATTAATCTACCCCTTCTAACAATCCTAGATCCCTTTCAACCCTAGAAAGGAATTTAGCTACTCATAACGATATAAACAACAACAATAATAATTAAAGTAAACATGATTAACAACAATGAAAGGATGAACAAAGAATAATTAAGGAACAAGAAGGTATGTAATTAACTGAATAACGAAGAAAGATTGAAGAATACCGATTACAAGTTGAACTAAAGACAATCGTCTTTGATGAATAAAATCCAGAGGCAAAGAAAGCTAAATTAGGTTTTCTAATATTAAAGCATGAAAAGCATGAAAAGCATAAAAAAGCATTAAAAAGCATGAAAGACGAGCTTTCCTTTTATAATACAAAAATCTAATTAATTAGGTTAAAGTTTAGGAAAATATGAAAAAGTCGTCGAAAAACTAGGTTGCTCGATCGAGCAAGGGTATGTTGCTAGATCGAGCAACCTTCAGCCCGACTCGATCGAGCAAGGCACTATGCTCGGTCGAGCATCCCTTCTTTTCGCTCGTTTCTTCAATTTTCTTCATTTCTTCTCTTTCGTTCTCGATTCTCATGCCTAACCTTCTATGATCCGACTCCGCCATGCTTCATATCTACTAAAAAAGCTCCAAATGCATCCAATCTGCATTAAAACATAATAGAACGGCAGAATCGATATTCTAGCTAAAATAGCATAGAAATAAGAAAGGAAAGACGGTAAATCGAGTTATATGTGTCTAAGGGAAGCATAAAATATGTATATAAATAATGATCATCAGGTTTGTTTTGGTATTGTTCATTGTTTGGAAATTTGTCTCACATGTGACCAAGTCTAGGATTCTCTTTTTGGTACATCAATATTTATATGTGACCACTTGTACCTAATGTGACCACTTGAGCATTTTATTTTTTTATCATTTTGGTGTACTGTTTTGGTATACAGTAGACTTTTATATACATAAAGTTAGTAGGTAAAGTTTATTAAATATCAAGTGGTTCAAACTTTTATTAGTTAGTGAATAGCCACAGCATCTCTAATTATATAAAATTTATTTTGATACTACATGTGGACACTGGACATTTAATTGTGATTAATTGTACGTAATGTGATGAGACTTACCCACGGGAATCTTGTTATATTGTATGATTAGTTAGGATAATATATTGAGTCATGTTTCTTGATCTACCCACAAGAGTTAAGAAATAATATGATTTGATAGTTTTATCATTAAGTTTAATTTTTGTTTATGCATCTAATTTGAGTAGACTTTAGCCCACAGGGAGTTTATGTCACTAGATACATATGAGCATAATTTACATTGGTAAGTTGTGATATAATTCAAGTCTCAAATATTTTGTTACTAAGCATGTATATTTTATTTGCAGCAAGTTTACCAGGAAATTCTTTCGATATCAAACTTGAGGTTCCTGATTTAACTGGTGACAATTTTAAGGTGTGGAAAGAAAGAGTACTACTGCATTTAGGATTCTCGCGTCTCAACTATGCTATACAAAATGATGAACCAGCTAAGGTAAAGAAAGGTAGCACACCGGATGCAGTTGATCTTCATGAAAAGTGGGAGAAATCCAACTATATTTGCACGATGTTCATAAAGACAAAACTGTGTGCTAGCATCCGAGGTTCAGTCGAGCAGCATACTAAAGTTTGAGACCTTCTTAAGGCTATAGATGAGCAGTTCGAAACTTCTGATAAAGCTTTGGCAAGCACCTTAATAATGAAGTTCACATCTCTGATGCTAAATGTCACTAAAGGAGTGCGTGATTTTATCATACACATGAGGGATATTGCAGCCCAACTTAAGGTATTGGAAGTTACTATGTTTGACTCTTTCCTGGTACATTTCATTTTGTGTTCTCTCCCATCACAATATGCCCCTTTTAAGATCTCTTACAATACACATAAGGATAAATGGTCTCTTAATGAATTACTGACCATGTGTGTTCAAGAGGAGGGGAGGTTGTTGATGGAGGAGGGCGAAAAGGTGAACCTAACTATTGGTACTAATAAAGAATTTACTAGTACTAAGAAAGGTTACCACAAGGATAAGGGAAAGGGTAAGATATCGGTTGAGCCAACCATTAAGAAGGAGTCTTTGTGTTACTTCTGTAAAAAGAAGAGACATATGAAGAAAGACTGCATTAAGTTCAAGGCCTGGCTTAAAAAGAAAGGGTATGACAAACCTGCGAAAACCAGTGGCAAGTGAAAGCTCTATCTATTCAGGAAACCAGATGAGCTCGAACGTGGAGGCCGTAGGGACATGCAGTTTAATTTTAAATAGTGTTTTTATTTTAGTTTTGGATAAGACGTTTTATGTTCCGAATTTTTCTCGGAATTTAATTTCAATTTCAAGACTTGTACCTTTCGGATTTACCTTTAATTTTCCGATTTCTGGTTTCATTATTTGCATAAATTCTAAAGTTATTAGTCATGGTATTTCGACTGATAATTTGTATCGTCTTTATTTACAAAACGACACCACTCAAAATACTATGCATGTTAATACTGGTTTAAAAAGATGTATTATGAATGAGGAGTCCTCTATATTATGGCACCGGAGATTGGGACACATCTCCATTGAGAGAGTTAAACGATTGCTAAAGGAACGGGTACTTGGTACTCTAAACTTTACCGATTTTGATACATGTGTTAGTTGCATTAAGGGAAAGCAAACTAACAAATCTAAAAAAGGTGCTAAGAGGAGTTCTGACCTATTAGAAATCATACACACGGATATTTGTTGTCCGGACATGAACGCTAATGATCCAAAATATTTTATCACCTTTATTGATGATTATTCGCGATATATGTATATCTACTTACTTTGTTCAAAAGACGAAGCTTTTGATGCTTTTAAATTGTTCAAAAGCTGAAGTAGAGAAACAATGTGGTAAGCACATTAAAAGCGTAAGATCAGATTGAGGTGGTGAATACTATGGTAGATACACTGAGGATGGACAAGCACCCGGTCCATTTGCTAAATTTCTTCTAGAAAATGGGATTGTTGCGGTGTTGCCCAATACACTATGCCTGGTTCTCCGGATCAGAATGGTGTAGCAGAAAGAAGAAATCGAACGTTAATTGAAATGGTGCGTAGTATCCGAAGTAGTGTTAAACTTCCATCATTTTTGTGGGTTGATGCTTTAAAGGCGGCTGCGTATATATTAAATCGGGTTCCTTCCTAGGCCGTCTCAAAGACGCCTTTTGAGTTATTCAAAGGTTGAAAACCAAGATTGCAACATATACGCGTTTGGGGATGCCCGTTTGAGGTGAGAATTTACAGCCCACATAAAAAGAAACTAGATCCAAGGACTATTAGTGGGTATTTCATTGGGTATGCCGAAAAGTCCAAGGGTTATAGGTTCTATTGTCCGTCTCATAGCACTAGGATTGTGGAATCAAGAAATGCAACATTTCTTGAGAATGACTTAATCAGTGGGAGTGGTGATTTAAGATAAGTTGAACTTGAAAAGGATCAGCATGAAGTTTCACCCGCTGTTTTAAGTGACATGTTGATTATTGTTCACGGTCCTCAAGACCAACCGCAAGTTCAACAATCAAATACAGAAATTCCACAAAATGTTGATCAAAACATGGTAGATCATGAGGAGCAAGAAGTTCATCATGAGAATGAACAAATTCCAATAAGAAGATCTACTAGAGAAAGACGATCATATATTCATAATGACTATGTTACGTATCTACAAGAATCAGATTGTAATGTTGAAGCTGATAATGATCCTATGTCGTTTTCACAAGCCACAAGTTCTACAGATTCAAACTTATGGATGGATGCTATGAAGGATGAGATGAACTCTATGGCTTCTAATCGAGTTTGGGATCTTGTCGAGTTGCCTGGTGGTGTAAAAACCATCGGATGCAAGTGGGTCTAGACTAAGAAAGACTCACTTGGCAATATCGAGAGACATAAGGCAAGACTCGTTGCTAAAGGGTTCACTCAAAGAGAAAGAATCGACTACACGGAGACATTCTCTCCTGTATCAAAGAAAGATTCCCTTCGAGTGATCATGGCACTAGTAGCTCATTTTTATTTCGAGCTACATCAGATGGATGTGAAAACAGCATTTCTGAACGGCAATTTAGAGGAAGAGGTTTATATGAAACAACCTGAGGGATTCCCCTCTAAAGATGGTGAGCATTTGGTCTGTAAGCTAAATAAATCCATATACGGTTTGAAACAAGCTTCTCGCCAGTGGTATAAAAAGTTTCATGAAGTGATTTCTTCATTTGGTTTTGAAGAAAACATCATGGATCAATGCATATACCTTAAGGTCAGTGGGAGTAAGATCTGTTTCCTTGTGTTATATGTGGATGACATTTTGCTAGCAACCAATTCAATGATAAGGGGTTGTTATATGAGGTGAAACAGTTTCTTTCAAACAACTTTTATATGAAAGATATGGGCGAGGCATCTTATGTCATTGGCATTAAGATCCATAGAGATAGATCTCGAGGCATTTTGGGTTTGTCTCAAGAGGCTTATATCAACAAAGTACTTGAAAGATTCAGGATGAAAGATTGTTCACCGAGTGTAGCACCTATTGTGAAAGGTGACCGATTTAGTTTAGACCAATGCCCAAGGAATGATTTTGAAAGGGAACAAATGAAAAATGTTCCTTATGCTTCAGCTGATGGCAGCATTATGTTTGCTCAAGTCTGTACCAGACCTGACATTGCATATGTTGTTGGAGTATTAGGCAGATATCAGAGTAACCCAGGAATTGATCACTAGAAGGCTGCAAAGAAAGTGTTGAGATGCCTTCAGGGTACTAAAGATTACATGCTTATGTATAGACGTACTGATAGTCTTGAAGTGGTGGGGTACTCCGACTTAGACTTTGCTGGCTGCATTGATTCACGAAAATCCACATCAGGATATGTGTTTATGCTAGCTAACGGAGCTGTTTCCTGGAGGAGTACAAAACAGACATTGACAACTACTTCTACTATGGAGGCCGAGTTCGTTTCTTTTTTTTAGGCTACCTCACATGGTGTATGGCTGAAAGGTTTCATATCTGGATTAAGAGTTGTTGACTCTATTAGTCGTCCTATTCGAATGTATTGTGATAATTCGGCGGCAGTATTTATGGCTAAGAATAATAGGGGTGGAAGTCGAAGTAAACACATCGACATCAAATATTTGGTCATAAAAGAACGTGTTCAAGAAAAGAAAGTGATCATAGAACACATTAGCACTGAATTAATGATTTCCGATCCCTTAACTAAAGGCATGCCACCTAAAGGTTTCAAGGATCATGTAGTGAATATGGGATTTGGTTCCATAATGTGATACATTTATTTATTGTATTGAAATTTTTCATTTAGTTGGATATTTTCTCATTTCATTCGGATTATGTACGTACATACTTTAGTATTTCTTTATTTTTATTGAGAAATATCATTATGTTTTGACCTTGAGTAAACATATGGTTTATTCATTAAGTTAAGTGTAAGTGGTGAGAGGCTAAGTATATCCTAATACATGGAAGATTAATTCTCGTCCTAGAGAATTCGTCGCTATGATTCATATATAAGGTATCTTGTTTAAATGCGCCAAGTGGGAGAATGTTAGACTTTTTAGTAATACTGTTAAGTCAATATGAGAAAAGTCAGTTGGCACATTGTTAGGAGAGTTGCCTAGTCTTTAGGATAACAACTCACTAATCTTTCTCCACTTCTTCAGTCAACCACCCACTCACTCCTCCATTTCTAACTGATCTTTGATGGCAAGATTAGTATAAATACAACACAATTTCTGATTAATAAGGTCCCCAAATCCACTCTCTATTAAGTCTAATACACCATCTATATTAGTGAGTGTGAGGGTTTGGAACCATAATCAGTTTACACTAAGGCGACGGGTTTATGGAAACGAGTTATTATAATCAGGTTTTGTTTAAAGTTGATCAGGAATCCATAGCAATGGCTGGAGGTTTAATCTCGATCTATTTTTATCGCTTCCGCTATATTTAATTATTGTATATTTATTGAATAATTTAAACATGTAAATTAAGATGATTTAAACTTACATCTAATCTATGCCGCCACACTATCGCCATATCAAGATCATGTGTGTTCCAAGTCAAGTCTCAATTTCCCAATCTTGCTTTTTCTATGCAACCCTTCATAAAATTTTCCCATATTTGTAGATTTCTTTTGGTACCAGTCTTTTATGGTCATAGTTTTTTTGGTTTCACTAATTTTCATTATTATTTAGCAATATATATTTTTTTCGATTTAACTAATTTTAACAATCTCGAAATTAATGGAACACTTCCCTTTTTAAAAAAATAATTCTCAAATTGAGTAATTGTATCAATTGTTTTTAATTATATTGAGCCTAATACGATGATTTTCTCTATTTCTGTATATAATTGTACGGATCGGGGGTATGAAACAAGATTTTGAATAAATAAACTGAATTTGTTATTAAATGATTATGATTAAATAGACGGAGTAAATACTCATATTTCTTATCCGATTTTTAATTTTTTAAGTTTGTTTCTCAAATGTATTTTTTTGCGCTTTTATGTCCATAGACCGTAGTTGCTAGTTGCTACATGCATTATAATAAACTTATCGATTTTTATTTTTTCTTTTGTCGACGCTGTCTTTAATCTACAACATCATCATAAAACAAACGGTTTCTGAAATATTCTGATTATGCAACTATCTTCCGCAATTTGTTTTTGGCATATAATTTTTATATCATTACTGGACATATTTTATATTTAAAATCTACTCCTTACTTAAATTACGAACTGCAAGGGGTTAATTGTAAATTAGTGATATTTTATTGTTGTAAATAATTGCAACTGATGTGTGAGGCCGTTGAAATCATGTTACTCCGTATTAGTTACTCTTAGCAAATTTTAATTAATTCAACAATAGATCATGGTTCCTTAAATTCTGGCAAAAAAGTAAAAGATATTCTTATTATTGTAACTTTCTTTCAACTAAGCAAGCAATAGTCTTCCCGTTATGGACAATGGAATGTGTCCGAGATGCTGTCAAGTGTTAACCGTTATAATAGCCTAAAAATCAAGTTGATAACCAAATTATTTTATTTATGCTTAATTTATTCCGTAAAAATCATAGCACGAATTGAAACCATTGTCTTCTGTAATAACAACTCCATACTATAAAATCTTGAGAATTGAGAAATCCAATAATGAAAAATGTGGCTGGTTTATACTCCCTTCGTCCCAATCATTTATTTGTCTTAAAAGACAAGCAAATGAATGAGATAGATTGAGTACTATTTTATCAAAATGGACAATGGAATAAAATTGCCTATTGCTAGTCATTGGAAATTCCGTGATTATTTTTTTCAGTATGGAAATTCCATGATTTAAATATACACTCCCTTAATCCCGGTTAATTGCTTTCCTATTCTTTTTTCAGGTGTCTCATTGTTATTCTTTCTATATTAGAAAAAAAATTTATGAGTAATTTGCCCGACGATTGTTCACTTGTCATTCACTAAGTATAATCACAAATGATCTCTTGCTTTTTCCTTGATATTTGTATCAAAATAAAAGAACAATAATTAACCGAAATGTAGGGAGTACATATCTTTCTTAAGCTAAAAAAATTTTAATTTTGCGGAAATACGGATGAATGAAAGTAATTCATCTAAATCAAACTTTGATATAAAATTTCACTGCCAAATCAATTAAACAAGCCCTTAATTATTTCCCTCTTTTCTAAATGGGAATTCAACTTGGTTTTTGGACTAACAATTATCTTAAACTGATGGCTGAGACTCATATACTATAGTTATATTCTATTATGTCCCCTCACTCGAATGGCCATTGGACATACCATGTGTGGGTTTTTCCACTTGGTGAGTTTGTAAGATATTGGAGACTACCAGGGTTTGAACTCGTGACCTTCGATCACACTGACTCTGATACCATGATAGATAAACCATCTCAACTAAAAGTCTAAAACCTTAAGGTGATGACCGGTTGATGCCATATATTATAGTTATATTCTATTAAGAAAATATTACTTATTATTTTTGAGGAAAGAATCCACAATCGCTAAGTCTTTAGTGCAAGAAGTATACGTTTAGTCTGTAAACTATATACTTCCTCCATTCAACTCCACTCTACCACTTTCATTTTTGCACACTATTCATGAGTCGGCATCTAATTGCAATTTTCTCTCAATATATAAGTGAAAATATATTCATGTGTGATCTTGTTTGATTCGTCTTTACGAGTACATTATTAATATCCAACTTTTATAATTTTTGCAAACACGTAGCTAACGATATTTACCGCGTAAAACACGTCTCGACAAACGTGAAAAAATAATTTGGTAGAGTGGAGTTGAATGGAGGAAGTATATCAGGCCAGCCGCTTTTTGTCTCGGACTAAAAGTTCCCATTATAATAATAAAAAAGAAAAAGACTATGTTTCTCCTTTAATTTATTTATTGAGAATAACAGCATTGTTGACATTTTGTATTATTTTTGGCAACAACCTTTTGTACTTCCTCCGTTCCATAGAATAGTTTACGTATTCCATTTTATGTCGTTCTACTTAGTTCTTTACGTTTCTTTTTATAGGCATCAATAATTATGTTAAATTACCATACTATCCTTGTAAAAGTAGGTACCCCACTTGTTTTCACTCATTCTTAATACAATAAACAAAAGCAACTTATAAGAGAGCAATTTGGTAAATTAACATATGTAAAAGTAGGTACTCCACGTAAACTATTCTATGGAACGGAGGAAGTATATTGTATCACTTAAAAAGTTAAAATACACAATTTACAACCTACTATATATAAGTCAAACTCTTAAGTCTTAAAGAATATACCGAGTATCAACATGCTCATATCTTTATAATTGTAATTGTAATTATTGTTATTATTATTTTTAATTATTTTATTTATTTTATTTTTATAACTGTAACTTTTATTATTATTATCATTATAAACAAACTAGCCAGAGTAGGCACAACTCATCCAATAATACCTAATGACCCTCTCAAAACCCTAATATTAGAAATAACCTAACTCTTGACTTACTTATAAAGCCATTCATAACCTCTAAAAGTACACAAATTTTTAGCACAATTTTTTCATCAAATAAAACTGCAACAAAACATTCAATCTCCCCAATTTTCCATTATCATTCAACCACCCTTCAATTTCTCCAATAAATTCAATAAGAAAAAATGGTTGCAATGATAGATGGTCAAATGATAATCAATCTCGTAGAAAACCCTGAAGAATTCAACAAATATGCCGAAGAAAGGTTGAAGATGATGAACAACGACGAAAAACCCACGTCAATAATGGCGGAAGACAATAAAGAAAATACGCAAAATCATAATTCTGATGTCAGGTATTCGACAGTTGATTCGGAGACGTATAAAGCGGAGCTAAGAGACATGATGATGGCGGTCGCAACGGGAATTGGAAATACTCCTGTTAATGTAATGGTTGAAGAAGGAAGCTTTTTGTTGAAAGCTTATGAAGTTGAAATTTTGAGAATTCAAAAGGAAGAATTTGAAGAAAAGGAGAAATTGAAGAAAATAAAGATTGATAAAGAGATGAATAATTATGGAAATAATAATAATAGGGATGTTGAGATTGTTGTTGTTCCTAGGAAAAAAAGTTTGAAAAAAAAGGGAAGTTTTAATTTGTTGACTTTTTGTGCTTGTACTGGTAAACAATTTGTTGACCAATAGTTGAATAAAATAATTGAATTTTATTTTTGGGGAGCAATTGTTTTTTTAGACGTTTTCTGGTAAACAATTTTGTCTGTTTTGTTCGCTTTTTTTTTTTGGACAACGAAGAAACCCGTATACTAAATAAAACTCGTGTGAGCGAAATAGTTTGCGAATTATGTTCACGGGCATGAGGTATTGAACCTGAAATCTATAATATTTACGCAGCCTTCACTTTTACGATGTGACGTGTGGTAAACCGGTAAAATTCATGCTTGAGGGAGGGAGGGTTTTCGTTGAATTGTCGATAGCAAAAAGTTCCCAACTCTTTTCAATTTTATCTTCATGATATTCCTAATTCGCTCTCGTTCAGATTTTCCCCCCACTTAAAGCCTGGTCCAAATACAACTCTATGTAAACTCTATATTATCGTCATATTTTTTGAAGTTTTGGCTATAGAGGTCGATTAATTAATCAATGATCCCAAGTAAAGTTTGAATTCGAGATGACTTATTTTCTCAAATTTATTAGAATTGCAACATTTTATTTGTCGATTGTTTAATACGGAGTAAACCGTAAGATTAAATAATGTAATGATGTTAATAAATTGTTTAAATTTTAGTAGTGATGTAATATGGTGCTATCTTGTATTAGAAGTTAGAACTATCTTAAATTTTACCGTATTAAATTATAAAAGGTCTTCAGGCGTAGGTGCGCATGAGTAATGACGTTTTCAAGTACTACTGCTTAAAATACTAGACGGCATTCCATACAGTCTATGATATTGTTTTCAACCAAAAAAAAAAGTCCATGATTTTATATTTTTATAGGAGATATATGAATACTTCATATACAATTTCTCATTTGTGACGGCCGACGGCTATGTCTATCTCAAGCTTGTAACGGGTTAAATATTACCCACATTAATAGGAAAGGATAAGTTATTTGTAACTCACTGGCTTGTCTTATCTAGAAAATATTTCACCCATTGAAAACTTGTGACGGATATATCTGTCATAAGGGAAACTTATTGTAATTTATATTATTACCTTTTTGTCTAAAAGTATTTGATAATGTTTCAACAAGCTCTATTCAGATGATCTACAATGGAATCGTCATCTCTTTCAATTATGAAGAATTAGAACAACACAATCTCAACTTTGAACTAAGCAAACTAATTACACCATTGATTCAAGAGGACACAATAATTAACCAACTAGAAAAGATGGAACACATGAAATTTGTTGGAAATTAAGGACATACCTTATACGGAAGCGATCGGATCGTTGTGCTCGCTAACTGCCCACTACCATATATCGTACCTCCGGCGGCTACTAGAGTCCCGGAATATTTCCACACCCCAAATTCCAAGTCACTTAGATGGTAGACTAACTAAGAGATTATATGAGTTGTGTATAGATAGGATGGATGAGATAGTACCTCAAACTATCTCTTATTGTCTTATTTATAATCACCTCACAAAGAGGAGTTACAAATAAAGAGCACCAAAGGGCACCATAAATTCCCATTAAGTTTCACCATAATGGGGTAGATTAATATGGTGATAAATAGGATAATTAACAACCAAATTGAATATGACTGTTACTAAAAACCTATTAAATACAATAAAATTGATGAAAACAGTTTCCGACAGATAATGCCGGGAATGTAGTGCTGATATAATTCCAATACTAAGCATACTAGATGATATGGGGCAAGGCGGTTGATCACGGCTTCCATTTCTTAAGGAAAATACCAGATTAAGGGTTTGGATTCCAAGTACCTAAGAAGGGGAGGGGGTGAATTAGGTACCACTTTAAAAATTTCAACTTAATCTTTATTGTTTAAAGAAAGTTGATGGAGTTAAGAAGAGCAAATGGATACACTAAATGAACAAGGTTATCAAGAGTGTATAGCTAAAGTAATAAGTTGCTGTAAAGTGAACGTCACAGTGAGTCTGACTGTTACTTTGTTCGTTTTAGCAGATGAAGTAAAGGCTACAATACGAAAGTAACAGTATTCGAGGCTGTTGCACTAGACAGAAATGCGAAATACACAAGTAAAGAAAAGTGCAACGGAAATTAAACAAACAACAAAAATAACACAGGAGTTTTGAATTGGTTCAGCCATTTTGAAAGGCCTACGTCCAATCTTCTTCTTATTGATTCAATTAAGTAATCTACTCCGACTACCTAAAACCCTTACAATAAAAAGGACCAACAACCTACTCTGGTTGCGAAATGAATTCGAGACTACTCCGTCTCAAACTCGACTCTTCTTCTAAGAAAGTTACAAGATCAAATTCCCTGATTTTGTTCTTGTGGAAAGAACGAAGGCGAATTCATTAAGATCTAACTATTCTAGATAGAAGAATACAATACTTAACGCAACAGTTGTCATGTCTGTAACTTTTGAAGACTGTGAAGAAAGTTTGCAAAGATTAAAAGCTTAAGAACTTTTGGAGAAAATTTGCAAAGCAGTAAGTTTGATTTCTCTGGAAAGCCTTGAAGAAATGAGAGAGGTGAGCTCTCTATTTATAGAGGAAGAAGTGATTTGAAAAGGTTAAAGGAGAGCCTTGAGAAAGTCCACTCTCAAGCATGTGGGCAAAGTGAATGTCCTTGCATAAAGCTTTCACAAGATACAAAGTGTCTCATAAAAGAGGGCTGCTCAAGATGCAGGAAGTGGTTTTACCCTTAGTGAAAGTCATAAGATGACAAACTCATAAGGGAACAAGCCAAATGTTGCTTTTCTTTTTGAGAAAAAGTTTGTTTGTGCAAATGAGGAAAAACACTTTCAAATGATTCCTTCTTAACACCTTCAAATCACGTTCAAAATCATTTTAAGAATGGTTCAATTAACTTTTCAAAAGCAGCAGGAAGATTTTGATTTAGAAAGTCTTTGAAAAGTTTCAGACATGTGCAACAGTCGTCCTCACTGTTACACTGAACAAGTAAGGCAACGGTCGCCAAGACTGTTGCATTTGTAAGTACCATACTCTTCTACCTTTACAATAGACGACTCTTTACAACACGATTTTTCTTGGGCATTTCAACTCTTCATCTACTCTTGCTTGGAGATTGGTCTTGCTTGGAGACTCAAGATTTCCTGAAAACTTAACTAAGAAGTATACATTAGTTAGGCTTGTCATCATCAATCAAACTAGCTCAACAAATTCCCCCTTTGATGATGACAAGCCTTAAGAACACATAAATCTAAAGATAAGTTCCCCCTCAAAAGTTTAGTCCAAGGCAAATGATTTCAAAGATAGCACAAAGAGAAGTGACGGTAGTAAGCATATGACAAACAAAACCAAGAGAGTTAGTAAGCAAGATAATTCTACTAAGTCGACAAGCAAGAGTTTAATCAAAGATATGCTTATGTAATGTGTGTTTAGCCTTTTCCCCCTCTTGACATCATCAAAGGGGCAACGATACTCATCCCGGACACAGAACACAAATGCACAAGATAGCACAAAATCCGCACTAGATAGGTCAAAATGACATAGTCAACACAGATAAAACATGTTCGTAGTTACACCACCAGAATGATATGTGAGAAAAGGATCAAGTGTTAAATTACACCACCAAAATAAAATAAGATAAGGTTATAATAAGTAGGGAAGGGTTAAAACAGGATCATTCTTCATCCGAGCCATCCTCGTCACTTGCAACTCCATACTTATCCTTGATAATATTTGACGGAATGTCCACTTCACCTTTGGTAGAATCTACTAATTGTTGAAGCACATTAAACTTTTCCTCGACCCAAGTCTTTAAACCCCGAATCTCAGCCAAAATTACCCCACACATTTCTTCATTAGCCCCACCTTTGCTAGATGAGCCTACCTCCACAACCTTATCCCTAGCGAATTTCACATCCTCCAGTTTTCCTTTTGATTCTTTTAGCATCATTTTACCCAAGTTCCCCATGGTCATAACATCATAAAGGCCGAGAGACCCCACGGTTTTATCAGTCAGTACACCCTTAGCTTTTAGAGCTAGGGAGATCCAGAGGCCATAGGGAAGACGAAGAAGGTCTTTGAGAGGGAAGTTCCTTTTTTGAATTTTGGAGGCTAAGACGGATATTCGGTGACACATAAGTCGGGGTAGGCTGATTTGTTTGTGGGTGGCTAGGTGAAAGACAAGGTACTGTTTGGCTATTGAGAGTTTTCCACGGTCATTTGAGGGGTAGATGGTTCGACCGATGAGATTGAACAGAAGACGGTGTTGGGTGAGCAGTTTTTTGGATTCAAGAGTGGTGCAAACTGTGGTTTTGGGCATTAAAGTTTTAGCCACATCTAAGGGGGCAGCATATTGAAGAACTGGCCAGACTTTGTCAGAGGGAATTTTATCGTAACCATCATCGGTCACTCCAAGAACATCAGCAAGGAAAGCAGGAGTGATGGAAAATGACTTACCATTGACTCGGGCCGATAGTGTCAAAGAGTCAGACACTCGGGCTGTTGCATAGAACTGGAGGATTTCACTAACATATACCGGATGTGGAGTCTCAAGCAACGTGCCCCTTCCTTGAGCATCAATGGCGTCGCCGAAAGTGGTAAAAGCAGGAGAGGAGGAGTACCATTCACTCATATAGATCCGCGGGTTATGAATGACAGCCTTTTTCAGTAGAAGTTCACAGTTGGCCAAAGTGGATGGTTGTAGATCTAGTTTGAGAAGTTGGTGCTTGATGACCCGATTTTGATATTTATTGGTAACAGGAATCGGATCATTTGAAGAAATATAGACCCATTTTGGCCTTTCTTCCTTCCCTTTGGCCCGTTTAGGAACCGGTTCATCCTACTCAACATCGGGTTTTTCATTGTTTCCCGCGACATCGGTATCATCAACATCATCCTCAAGATTAATTTCCTCTATTATTGCCGGCATGGGCCCAGATTGGCCACGCTTCCGAGTGACCGGCTTTCGAGAAACAGCCGGTCCCTTACCCTTTCCTTTCTTTTTGGATTTTGATTCGGGTGAAGTGTTATCGGGACCTTCTTCAACATTTTCAGGAGCATCATCAACAAGAGAGGAGGAGGTCACCGGAGGCTCGGTGGAAGAAGAGGTTGGGTTTTGGGAAGGTTCAAGCGGTGGCAAGACACAAATGGGTTCGACGGTTAAGGGTTCGCCGGTAGCCGGCGGTGGTGGAGGAGATGAGGGTTTGGTTGTGTCGGGAACGGTTGAGGCGGATGAAGGAGTTGAGGATGTAGACATGATGAGTTTGGTTGATTTGATGTGAAGTGTGGTATTAAAAGAGGTTTTTACCATAGTGGGGTTAGGTTTCAAAGAGGGTAATAATGAGGGAAGGGTGAGGGGTTGTGTCGGTTGGGGTAGGACGGGTAGTTTTTTTAGTAGGTAGATAGGGTTTGTGGGTAGATGGGTTTAATGAGGGTAATAATGAAGGGTTTGTTTATTTGAGTGGTTTAATTTGAGTTTGTTTATTTGAGTGGGTAAATGGCAGTAACTTTGAACATGAGATAGTCAAATGTTGAGTATGCAATTAAGGACAAAAATGTGCAGGAAAATCATGATAGATTGAAACACATGTGAATTAGAATAAGGAAGAGCATACTTACAAGCCAATTCTCGTCAATCATGTAAGGGATTAGACACACACACACATTAATCACATACAATTAATTAAACCAATTTGTAACCGAAGTTTCTCAAATTGTTCTCTTGCTAGTGGTTTCGTAAAAATATCCGCTATTTGATCTTCGGTTTTACAAAAAATAAGCTTAATATGTCCTTTCTCTACGTGATCACGAAGAAAATGATGACGAATCTCAATATGCTTAGTCCTAGAGTGTTGAATGAGATTTTGGAAATGTTTATGGCACTAGTATTATCACACATAATAGGAATAGAGTCATAAATCATACCAAAATCTTGAAGTTGTTGACGTACCCAAAGAAGTTGTGAGCAACAATGAGCGGCACTAACATATTCGCTTTCGGCCGTTGAAAGAGCTACCGTATTTTGTTTCTTTGAACCCCATGAAACGAGACAAGGTCCAAGGAACGTGGCAATCCCGGAGGTGCTCTTTCGGTCTACCGTGCATCCCGCAAAGTCGGCATCGGAGAATCCTACAAGATCAAGGGGACAATACAACGGGTACCACAAGTGGAGATGTTGGGTTCCAATCAAATATCGAAGAATTCGTTTGACGGCTTTGAAATGGGATTCTTTCGGATTTGATTGAAACCGAGCACATAAACAAACACTAAAGAGAATGTCGGGACGACTAGCGGTTAAGTAAAGAAGAGATCCAATCATACCTCTATACACCTTGTCACTTACATTTTTGCCATTTTCATCTTTGTCCAACTTGGAAGTAGATACCATAGGTGTAGAGTATGATTTAGCATCCGTCATCCCGAATTTCTTAAGCATTTCTTTAATATATTTTTGTTGATGAATTAGGATTCCTTCTTTGGTTTGTTTGATTTGAAGTCCAAGAAAGAATCCTAGTTCACCCATCATGCTCATCTCGAATTCCGATTTCATTAACTCGGAAAAGTACACACAAAGAAGCTCATTAGTAGCACCAAAAATGATGTCATCGACATACACTTGCACAATCAACAGTCCATCGGACTGTGACTTTAAGAACATGGTTTTGTCCACGGATCCTCTTCTAAACCCGTTTTTCAAGTAGGAATTTTGACAATCTATCATACCAAGCACGGGGTGCTTGTTTTAAACCGTAAAGAGCTTTGTCCAACTTGAAAACGTGATTAGGAAAATCATTGTCCAAAAACCCCGGGGGTTGCTCAACAAAGACATCCTCTTCTAAATAGCCATTTAGAAAAGCGGTTTTAACATCCATTTGGAAGAGTTTAATGCCTTTGTGAGCCGCAAAAGCAATAAGTAATCGTATGGCCTCAAGTCTAGCTACCGGTGCATAGGTTTCATCATAGTCAATACCCTCTTGTTGATTGTAACCTTGCACCACTAGTCTAGCCTTGTTCCTTACGATTTCTCCGGAATCATCAAGCTTGTTGCGAAAGACCCACCTAGTACCAATGACGGTACGATTGGGTGGCCTAGGGACCAAGTGCCATACCTCATTTCTCTTGAATTGATTGAGTTCTTCTTGCATTGCAATTACCCAGTCAGCAACAGTCAGAGCGACTGTTACATTGGCAGGTTCAATTTGAGAGAGAAATGCATTGTGTGCACAGAAGTTGTTGAGAGAGGCTCTTGTTCTTATTCCAGATCTGATGTCACTTGTCAGATTTGACAAAGGATGTGAGTTTTGATGTTTCCACTTCTTTGGCACGAAGGGGACTTCTTCCCTTTCAACAGCAACAGTCTGAGTGACTGTTACTTCCTGGTCGGATGTTGGTCCTTCATCAGAGTTGGAGGACTCTCCCTGTTCAACAGTCAAGGGACTGTTACAGTCTGGGAGGTAGAAGCAGTAGCAGAGTTACTGTTGATTCCCCCTGAGTTGATGCTGTCTGTAACAGGTAACAGTCTCTGCGTCTGTTGCTGATCAATGATATTCGAATTGTTCAAGGCTTCTTCTTGATTAAACACAAAGTCTTCTCGCACAAGCCCAATCTCGAATTCATCATCTTCCTCATCAATTTGTACCTGCTCAAAGAGACTAGATTCATCAAAAATGACATGTACACTTTCCTCAATCAACATAGTCCTCTTGTTGTAAACTTTGTAGGCCTTGCTATGATTAGAATAGCCAATAAAAACCGCTTCATCGCTACGTGGATCGAATTTACCCAAATTATTTTTACCATTGTTGTGAACAAAACATTTGCTACCAAAGCATCTAAAGTATGAAATGTTGGGCTTTCTTCCACGTAGTAATTCATATGGTGTTTTATTGAGTAGACTTCTTACCATGACTCGATTATGAATATAGCAAGCGGTGTTTACCGCTTCGGCCCAAAAGTTTCGAGGAAGCTTACTACACAATAACATGGTTCTAGCCATGCCTTCAAGAGTTCTATTCATGCGTTCAACAACGCCATTTTGTTGAGGAGTTCTTGGGGCGGAGAAATTATGATCAACACCATTGTCATCACAATAAGCACCAAATGATGAGTTTTCAAATTCGGTTCCATGATCGGTTCGAATGGAAACGAGTTTTAAATCAAGTTTGTTTTGAATCTTTTTCAACCAAATTAAAAACTCATCAAATGCCTCATCTTTGGAACTCAAGAACAATGCCCAAACAAATCTACTATAATCATCAACAATGACACACACATAGCGACTCCCTCCTCTACTACGGGTTCTCATGGGTCCACATAAATCAATGTGCAAGAGTTGTAGTGGACGAGAGGTACTCACAACCTTTTTCGATTTGAAGGAACTTCTAACATGTTTGCATTTAGCACATTCATCACAAATTTTATCAAGATCAAATTTTATGTTAGGAAATCCTTCAACCAAGTCAAGTCTTTTGAGAGTATTGAGAGTCTTAGTACTTACATGTCCAAATCGTTTATGCCACAACCAAGGATCATTTTTCATTACACTCATACAAGACATAGTATGTCCGGATAAAGTGTTTAAATCGGTTAGGTAGACGTCTTTCACTCGTCTACCTTCAAGTATTACCTCATGGGTTGTGGCATCAATGATTCGACAAAGACTAGCACTAAATTCAACCAAGTTACCACGGTCACATAATTGAGAGATGCTAAGGAGATTATGCTTCAAACCTTTGACAAGCCGCACATTGTCGACACAAAGTAACGATGACTTACCGACCTTCCCAATGCCTATTACTTCACCTTTCTTGTTGTCACCGAACGTTACCGTGCCACCATCATAAGCTTCAAGTGAGAGAAATTGGCTTTTGTCTCCCGTCATGTGACGAGAACATCCACTATCCAAGTACCAATTGCGGCCGCCTCTCACCAAGCCCTACAAGAGATTAGACTTTAAGTTTAGGAACCCAAATCATTTTGGGTCCCTTCTTACCACCAACTTGCTTAAGGAGATCTTTCCGAATCCATATTTGCTTAACAACTTTAATATTTCTTTCAATGTCATTATGTCTCTTTTTGCAAGCATTAAAGACATGACCAGTTTTTCCACAATAGTTGCAAATGATGTATTCAGGAAGACCAACATACTTCCTTCTTCGGAAGTCAGTTTTGCTAGGATCTGGTTTTTGAATGTAACAGTGCGACTGACTGTTCCATTTAAAACCCAGACCAGCCACTCTATCACACCTCTTGGATTGACTAGTGAGAAAATTCAAGACATTTTGACTTCCTTCCCATTTTTTAGACACATGTTTAGCTTCATTAAGATCCTTGCCAAGTTTCTCAATTTTAGCCAAAAGCAACTTGTTCTTTTCTTTAGAAATGTCCAAATCATTTTTCATCACAACAAATTTAGATTTTAAGTCGATGATGGTGTTGATTTTTTGTTCAATGTCAATCTTAAGGTTGGAGATGCAAAAGTTCAATTGAGTGACCTTAGGGTCGGAGGAGCAATTCTTGTTTTTTTCATGTTGTATGTTAACAAGTTTCTCATGAAGGATTCTAATTTCCCCTTTGAATGCATTGAGATCAACCTTGAGTCGATCATTCTCAGTGGTTAAAGTTTTGACAAGATCATGAGAGGATGAGCTTTGCTTTTCAATGTCAGAGGCAACAGACAGAGGGATTGTGACTTTCAGACTTTCAACCTTTTCTTCAAGGTCGACTACTTTAGTTTTAGACAACTCAAGATCTTTGATGAGATCATCACGTTCCTTTGAGATTTTTGAAATTTGGAAGACTAAGGAGATGTTAATCTCTTCAAGATCAGAGGGGGTAGAGTTAGAGCTAGAGGTTTTAAGGAGATCAAGTTCATTAGTCAGATTTTTGTTTAATTTCCTTAATCTCTTAAATTCAGTCTCAACTTCAGAGGTAACAGCCACTGTGTCTGTATCATTCAATTCCTGTTTTAGAAGAACGTTTTCTTGAGCAATCTCCTCTATTTGATCTTGCATGACATCAAGTTTCTCGGTTTGGTTACGACACTTGTCAAACAACTTATCAAGCAACTTACACACCTTGTCCTTGGAATAAGTCCTAACTTTAGCCTTAAGATATTTTACCTCATTGTCGGACTCGGAATCGGATTCATCCGGATGTGCCATAAGACACCTAAGAGACTCACTCCTAGCAAGTTTATGTGTTTTATTTTTGAGATTGTTTGTCAAACACATTTTAGCATCTAGTTGCTCCTCGATGGGTTCATCGTCCTCGGAGTCGGACATGCCCCAAATAGCGGACATTACTTTATGCTTGAGTTCTCTCTTAGCCGTGTCTCTTCTATCCTTAGATTTGATGTCATTCCATTTTGGGCATTCTTTAATTAAGTGACCTTTGTCACCACATTTGAAACATCCCATAGCGGAATTCGGTCGTCTCTTAGGAAATCGTTTTCTAGCATGGTTCACTTTGAAATTTTTGAATCCTTGGCCATTGACCATTCCAACAAGGTTTCTTGAGAACAAGGCAAATTCATCTTCCTCTTCTCCTTCCTCATCACTTGAGGTGGATTTAAGAGCAAGTCCTTTTCCCTTTGAGGTCTCACAAGGAGCATTGTCGAGATTTAACTCGTGTGCAATTAGGGACCCCATTAGTTCATGAAAGGTCAATGTGGTTAGGTCTCTAGCCTCTTCAATAGCGGTGACTTTTGGTTGCCATTTAGCGGTAAGACTACGAAGAATTTTTCGAATGATGTCCTCGGACTCGAAAGTTCTTCCTAGACTTTTGAGCTCATTAATAATGCTAGAAAAACGAGAGGCTAAACTATTGATGGACTCGTCTTTCAACATATGGAACATCTCATATTTTTTTATGAGAAGGTCTATACGTTGTTTCTTAACTTGTATGGTTCCCTCGTGTGCGAGTTCAAGGACGTCCCATATTTGCTTAGCCGTCGTACAACCGGATATACGACTCACTTCCTCCTCACCAACACATCGTTGAAGAATAGTCATGGCTTTGGAATTTTTCTCGACCAATTTAAAATCATTTTCATTGTAATCTCTTTCGAGTTTGACGGTAGAATATCCCGTCATCATGTCCTTATCTTCAACAATGAGTGGTCCATCTTTGATGATTCTCCAACATTGGTAATCAATACTTTTGATGTAGTGTTCCATTTTGAGTTTCCACCATCCAAAATTCTCACCGGTAAAGACCGGGATCTTGGAGTATTTCGAGGAATCCATAGGCCTAGAATCAAACTCAAAGGCGATTAGCCTCGATCAAGAGCACGAGGCTCTGATACCAATTGAAGGGTTTGGATTCCAAGTACCTAAGAGGGGGAGAGGGTGAATTAGGTACCACTTTAAAAATTTCAACTTAATCTTTATTGTTTAAAGAAAGTTGATGGAGTTAAGAAGAGTAAATGGATACACTAAATGAACAAGGTTATCAAGAGTGTATAGCTAAAGTAATAAGTTGCTGTAAAGTGAACGTCACAGTGAGTCTGACTGTTACTTTGTTCGTTTTAGCAGATGAAGTAAAGGCTACAATACAAAAGTAACAGTTTTCGAGACTGTTGCACTAGACAGAAATGCGAAATACACAAGTAAAGAAAAGTGCAACGGAAATTAAACAAACAACAAAAATAACACAGGAGTTTTGAATTGGTTCAGCCATTTTGAAAGGCCTACGTCCAATCTTCTTCTTATTGATTCAATTAAGTAATCTACTCCGACTACCTAAGACCCTTACAATAAAAATGACCAACAACCTACTCCGGTTGCGAAATGAATTCGAGACTACTCCGTCTCAAACTCGACTCTTCTTCTAAGAAAGTTACAAGATCAAATTCCCTGATTTTGTTCTTGTGGAAAGAACGAAGGCGAATTCATTAAGATCTAACTATTCTAGATAGAAGAATACAATACTTAACGCAACAGTTGTCATGTCTGTAACTTTTGAAGACTTTGAAGAAAGTTTGCAAAGATTAAAAGCTTAAGAACTTTTGAAGAAAATTTGCAAAGCAGTAAGTTTGATTTCTCTGGAAAGCCTTGAAGAAATGAGAGAGGTGAGCTCTCTATTTATAGAGGAAGAAGTGATTTGAAAAGGTTAAAGGAGAGCCTTGAGAAAGTCCACTCTCAAGCATGTGGGCAAAGTGAATGTCCTTGCATAAAGCTTTCACAAGATACAAAGTGTCTCAGAAAAGAGGGCTGCTCAAGATGCAGGAAGTGGTTTTACCCTTAGTGAAAGTCATAAGATGACAAACTTATAAGGGAACAAGCCAAAGGTTGCTTTTCTTTTTGAGAAAAAGTTTGTTTGTGCAAATGAGGAAAAACACTTTCAAATGATTCCTTCTTAACACCTTCAAATCACGTTCAGAATCATTTTAAGAATGGTTCAATTAACTTTTCAAAAGCAGCAGGAAGATTTTGATTTAGAAAGTCTTTGAAAAGTTTCAGACATGTGCAACAGTCGTCCTCACTGTTACACTGAACAAGTGAGGCAACGGTCGCCAAGACTGTTGCATTTGTAAGTACCATACTCTTCTACCTTTACAATAGACGACTCTTTACAACACGATTCTTCTTGGGCATTTCAACTCTTCATCTACTCTTGCTTGGAGATTGGTCTTGCTTGGAGACTCAAGATTTCCTGAAAACTTAACTAAGAAGTATACATTAGTTAGGCTTGTCATCATCAATCAAACTAGCTCAACAGGGATGTGTTGAGCGTTGGGGATGGCGACCTAGAGGCTTTCAAAGCAGCGGAAGAATGAAGAATGAGATTGCCATGGGTGTTGATAAAATGGTAAATGTGGAAACTTCAAGGACGAATCCAGCTACTAAGAGCTAAAATCCCCTCATAAGGCTTAAGGGGGGATGGAACAACAAAGTCTAGCATGACTCAAAATGCGCTTGTCGGGAGGCAACCCGTCTTTTTCTTTTCTTTTTCTTTATGCATTCTTTTTCTTTTACTTATTAGGCAATGATTTTTATTTTGGACTATTATATTTGGACTCTATTTTTGGATTTTATGTTGTAATAGTTAGGAACACTTTCTTCGTTTTACTTGTTATTATGCATATTTCGTCAATAGATTTTTGTACTTAGAATCGGAGGACCTATTGAGACAAGACGAAGCTATCCTTGGCACAAGTTGTCAAGATCACTAAGGTTAGTAAGTATGTGCAAGGACATAGCCAAAAGGTAAGAGCAAGTGGCAAAGAAAATAGAAACAAAAACCGGATCAGCAGGTTTACCCGATCGGATCCATGTCTACCCGATCGGGTAAATGGTCTGTTTCGTGTTTTACTCTATTTTCTTCTATAAAACCCATTTGCTACCCTTTTGTTTACTACCTTATACCCGTGTTCTTCAATCTAAAAGCTGAAATTTTCTCAAAACCCTCAATTCTTAGTCTATTCTTGCAAAATTTGTTCCTATAGTTCATCAAGGGCAACTACTAATCATCATCAAGTAAGTTATTTCTACTTTAGTTACTTAAATCTCTCTATATTTTTCAGAAATCCAACATAAACAAACCCTAACTCCAATTTGGGGGTTCATGATTTTGATTGCAAAACTTGTTTAAATTGGATTTCTAATGATTCTTACATGCTATAGAGTGAATTCTAGTGATTAATTAGGATGATTACTTTGATTTGGATGTTTATTTGCTAATTTGGATGCTCATCTTTACTTTATGCTAAGAACTTTTGTTTAAGTGATAGTATGATGCTTGAATTCATGCTTTATACTATGCACTTATGATCTTGTCATGTTAAGTTAGCATTGGTACCTTTAGGTAGTAGCCAAATTCATTCAAGTATATGTTGCTCACCTAATTAACATATTGCTATGCTTATAACATCCATTTGTGCTTAAAAGATAGCATGACAATGTTTTACTAAGGTCACTATACTTGAATTTGTGCTTAAAGCTAAGTATTATAACACTTATGACTATCAAATTGTGTTTACAAATGAAGTGTTTTAATACTAGTTATTTGTAGAAAATGGCACCTTTACTAAGGAAATCAAAGAGGGCAAGAACCTCCACTCAAGGAGAGAGTAGTAGAGCACAAGAGGAGGATATTGAAATGCTTGATGCTAATGAACAACCCGAGAATCAAGGGAATGCTATGCATGATCCTAGCTTCCCGGATGTACAATTTAGCTCACATGAGCAATGGCAAAAATGGTGCGTTCTAAAAAGCAAAGGTATGAGGGCTACCAAGTTCCTCAATGTTTCTTCTTTAAGGCATATGAAACTTTTTGAGCATGTTAAAGTGTTGTTTAGGGGTCTAAGTATGAGTGCTAGCATGAACTTTAGCTATGAGACTTTCCCCCAATTACTCTTGAATTTTTGAGCTCATTCGAGTTGCATCGGTCTAGAAATAGAAACACTATGCCCCAAGTTCGGTTTCGTTTGTTCAATGATGATTATAGTATGAACTTGGAGCACTTTGCTAGTTATTTTGGTCTCACCACTGCAAACACTGTTATCTCACCTCCGGAAGGCTTTGATGTTAGCCTGCTTTGGAGTGCTATTTCGACTTACCCTGTCTCTCGTTGGGACCATGTCCCACACCAACATATACATCATCCCGCCATTAGAATCTGGCAAAGATTCATGGGATGGACCTTTTTGGGTCGTGCTGAACCTCATTTGGTGAGACGAGTAGAGTTAGAAATGTTAGGAGGATTTTTGAATGTGGATGGTGATGTACCATGGTCTGTTAGTATACCGTATCATTTTGCTGTTCAGTTGACCAAAGCTGTTAATCCTAAGAACACAACCATTGTCTATGGAGGTCTTATCACTCACTTAGCTATGGGAGTTTGTGGCTTTAACCAAGCCACCACCGACCTTCAGGCATTGACTACACCTCCCACCGAGATGGGAAATGGGTTAGATTATGCATACTTTGTTCAGCTCAACTGGTTTCGTGCTTCTCACCCCCCATATGATTTGGAGGATTGCTGGCCGTGACTCGGTCAAGTTGACCGCCGAGGAAGAACAAATTCCAATTCTTCGGCAGCGACCTCCACTTCAAGAGGGTGAGTCTATCTTACCTCGACCTACCTACTACCTTCCTGTTGGGGATATTACTCCCATTGACCCCCCTGTTCAGCTTAGATCCAGCCGCCCTGAGGTTGGATCATCCTCTCACTCGACCCATGCTGAGGGCGATGTAGCCGCCATGTTTGAAGCTTTAACATTGTCTGTCAATAGGATTCAGTCCGACCAGCAGCTTACTTTGCACCCTATATATGACCACTTTGCTAGGCAAGGTGTGATTAGACCCGAGGGCCCCCACCCGTCTTTTTATACTTGGCCCGAGGGGAGGTATGGTGCTGCTTATGGTGCAAGTGTGCCGCGAACCGGACCGGATTATTGTGGAACCGACTATGGCGTAGAGAGTTTTGGAGGGTATGGAGGTGATTTTCCTGATCACCAAGTGGAGGAGTATCAGACCTTTGGAGCCAGCAACCCAACCGGGATCTTTCCTTCTCGTGGTAGTTATCATTCTGCAGATGATACCCACTATGCAGATGCTTCTAGATCCGAACCCAAGCCACCTCCTTCTGAGAGGAGAGGACGTCGCTGGTGGCCTTTGTGATTTGATGATGAGCTCCCCTTGTTTATACTAGCTTGGGGGAGGCTGGCCATTTTGTAAGAATTTAATTCCTTTTCTTTAGTTTTCACATTTTTAGTTTTATTTTGCCTTTTTCCCATTAGAATTCCATATCGTTTCTCTGTTCCATGTGCTGTAAACCGTTTCTCGGTTTGTTTCTGTTATAATTGCATGCACATTGAGGACAATGTGAAGTTTTAGCTTGGGGGAGGATTTGCATTTAGGAACTGCATTTAGGATTGCATTTAGATTTTTAGTTTTCTTTTTAGTTTATTTCTTTATTAGTTTTCTTAGTTTCTTTTTAGTTTAGTTTTCTTAGTTTCTTTTTAGTTTTTATATAAAAAAAAAATCGAAAAAAAACAAAAAGAAAAGATAATTTCCATCTTACATTTCTCATTTTGTAGTTTTTATAAGCTGATGTTTCGTTTTATTATGAGGAATTGTGCATTCATGGGGATGTCTTGTACACAGTAGATAGGGAATTGCATTTGGACTTAATTAAGCTTGATCTTGACTTTGGCAAGCTACTCATATTGTAAGGTAGAGCCTCCAGTGGTCGGTACATCTGAACCCGATCCCAGTTTAGGAGTGAGTAGTTTCTCCTTATAGTCTGTGTTACATCAAAACGCATAAGTATGGTTTTTATTCCATTTTCTATAAGTATTACTGTCATGATCTACATTTTGAAGCCATTCAATCTCTTGTTCACCTTTCACAATAAACACCCTTCTTTCTAGCTACATTATAAATTTGCCTACCCTTGTTGAGCTAGTAACCAACTATTTGTGTAGGGGTGTTCTGTGCTTTTGCGATGTTATGATAATTCCACCATTTGGTGTGAGCCGTCTCGGGATTACTGATTTCCGGGTTTTGGTGAAAGAGAGAAAAAGAAAAAAAAAAGAGAGCTTTGAAAAATTATGGAAAAAGAAAAATGAAAAATGAAATTGAAAGCTCATAAGAAAAAAGTAGAAAAAAGAAAGGAAAAGAGGAAAAACGCTTCCATGAAATGAAAAGAAAGAAAATTATGGGAAGTTGTATCTTGATTCTAATGTTTAATAAGCCAATATGTTGCTTTTGGCTTTGACTATTATCGATGGGAATTGGTATGATTTGAATTGAGTATCCACTACACATTTGGTTATTACTAGCTTGACTTTAAGCTCCACATGACCAAATTCATTTGTCCACTTTCTTACCCAAATTTCCCAAGCCTTTTCTTTACTTTACTTGAGCTTCTTACATTATAATTTGATCATGATTAGTTTTACTTAATGATTTCGGATTGTCTACCATACTAGACTGCGGGCACATTCTTATAAGTTGTAGATAGGTGAGTGTCACTTCAAATTTGAACCAATATTTCCTATTTTACAAAAAAATTTGAGTGAAGAGTGTACCGTGAGAGTCCATTGTCAAAAGATCATGCAAGAGCTGAAAAGGTCCGAAGAATATTTTCTATGCTGCGCCGTTATGTAAATCTCAACCATGTTTCGCCTTTTTCTTTCGCCCTTGTTGCTGTGGGTTTATGATTCATCTACTTATTAGAGCTTACTTTTTGAGATTTGCATGATAGATTGATCATCGTTAGCTACCCTTGTCCTAGTTATGCTTGTTATATTTGCTTGAGGACAAGCAAGGGTTTAGCTTGGGGGAGTTTGATAAGTGATATTTTGTATTGATTTATCCCCCGTTTTAGCTCGATTTCTATACGATTTATGCACTTTGTTAAGTGATTAACGAGCTAATACTGCTATTCTAGTTGTTTTGCGTGTTTTGACTCGTTTTATAGGAAATGAAGCGGTTTTGCTATATTTTCCTACTTTATGGAGCAAAGACACTAGGATACGAGTTTTCAAGGAATTGATGATAGCCAGTTCACGATTTGATTACGATTCCGCTACATCTTTCCTCGAATGGACTCAATTTAGATTTTTGGCTTTGAACTTTAAAAGGAAAACTCAACCCAAGTCAAGAGGAGATCAGCCCAAGCCCAATTCCGTAGTGCATTGACCAAAGACTAAGGCATTGGATTCCGTGCCTAAGATGAAAAGACGGAAAATCCGACTTGCACAAAAACCCGATCGGATTGCCTGTTACCCGATCGGGTATTCCTGCAAGAAGACGTTACTTGGCTCTTCTTCAATCCGAGCTTAAATGGGTGGTTTAATGCATTGACTAGGGTACGAATTAGCAAGAGGATCAGCAGCCATGCAGCCTTATAAAAGCCAATGATCATTACACACAATAATCATCTTTTATATATATCTTTTATATATATCTTTTTATCATCAACTTTTACAATAATCTAATAATCTATTTACATATCTTTTAGCATACTTTCTTACAAGTTTTTATAGCTCATTTCTTAGTATTTCCCTAGTGTTTACTTAGCTTTTGTTATTTGGTTGGATATTTGTTCTTACTTTCGTTCTTATATACTCATATTCCGACTTGGTAATTCTCTAATCTTGATTTACTTATGCAATTTTAAATCATCATGAACTATAACCTCACTAGTATCATTTTTATAATATTGTTGTTATTAGGAAATCAAAATAAAATTAATCTAGTTAAAACCAAAGTATTATTTAGCATGTCACCTTATAATTTACCTAATCAAATAATCCTAAAATTTTTTATTAGAATCATTGTTAACATAATCACCATAATCACTTTAGTATTTATATTTCATAGTTTAATTTCGTACATCTTTTTCTTGCTAATCTACTTAATCACATAATCACATAGATTAGATTAATTCTAATATTGTAATATTATCATTGTGTAAATAAAATAAATAGAGTTGTAATATTTGAAATGATTTACGAGTTAAACGAATTATAAGAAGAGTAGTTACCAATTGAACCATCTAAATTGTTTCTTCCTTTGGTCGTGTCAAATTCTATAACTTTGTTTAGTGGCCATAAGCAATTGTTTGTATTAGTCATTTCTATCTTTATGACGAGAGTTGGGATAGGAATTAGGACTATCAATAGGGGTTTAGTGACTTAACCATGCTGAAAGGACGTTAGGACCCACTAAAAGGTCGGTACGAATCCGGAAGGAATATACCGCTACAAGGCCTAGACAATCATAGTAATTCTAATATTGGTATCTATGAACTTTTAACTAGTTTTACATGTATTTCTCTTTCACTATATCAACTTGATTAGTTAGTTTACTTTATCGTTTTAGATAGTTTATTTTATTGTCTTTTTATTTCCGTTAGTAGATAGTTTACTTTATCGTTATCTAGTTAGTTTATCGTCTTTTTATTTCCGTTACTAGATAGTTTTTATTATTGTTATTCTCTGGTTAATTAGTTTAGTTAGTTAGGCTTTCAATATTGTTATTTAAATATCGTCTTTAGATAGAATTTAGTTGTTAATATCCAGATCACAGGATTTCCCCGATCGGGTACGTGACAACCCGATCGGGTATGTCTTCTGTTCTGGGTTTTTGTTTTGCAATTTACATATTTGTTCTTACATATCGTCATTAATATTCTTGTCATTTTATTTTATGTTAATAGTTCAGACAAATAACTCAAGTGACTCGATTTTAAATGAAAACCAATCCATAACAATTCATAAGTAACACGTACTCCCTGAGGATCGACACCCTACTTCCCTAATTACATTCCTTATGTTGTTAGCCTAGTCCGGGTAAATTATTTTTGTTTCGGGACCGCGACAGAACCGATCAAATTTTGGCGCCGTTGCCGGGGAGCACGGTTTTGTTTATTTGTGAATTGTTGGTTTTTATTTCTATCATTTCTAGGTGCAACCGTACCTAATTCATTTCTAACTTTCTCTTTTGTGTTTTTCTTGTAGGTTGATAAAATGGTGTTAACTAGAGAAGATCCAAGGTACCGGGTTTTTGTGCTTGCCAGTGGGATCCTAAGGGTCCATTTGACTTTGATTGCTCTCATCGAGGGTAACCAATTTAGAGGAAAACCAAACGAAAACCCGTCTCACCATCTTCAAACCTTTTGTGAGCTTTGTCAAAACATTGTGAGGGAGGGAATCACCAAGAACGAAATTCGAGAAACCCTTTTTCCTTTAGCACTAAAGCGAGAAGCAAAATGGTGGTTCACTCGTCGCTTAAAGGAAGCCACAAGATCTATGCAGTGGGAAGAGATTGTCGTAGCTTTTCACCGTAGGTTTAGAACCAATTTGTCAACCCTATCAACTAAATCACAAAATGAAAGAGGGGAAGGTTCGCAAACCAATGGGGGAGAGCGAAAGAAGAGTCGAGTGGAAACTTCAAATGAAGTTGACACTACAATTTACCTAGCTTGTCCCAATCAATCCAGGGAAACCACCCCGAAAAGTACATTGTATCGTCCCAAAGCTTTCAATCCATTTACCTCAATTACAACATCATGCGAACTTTGTGGTGGGATAGGGCATATACCTCAACGATGTGGGAACAAACTCACAACCTTAAACCCCTTTCACCCACAAGTTCATCAAACCCAACTTACTCATACACCACAATACCCACCTTTTCAAAATGGTCTAATAGATGTCAAGTTAAGGGAGATAGCCCAAACCCAACATAACATGAGCTCTTACTTCCTTTCTAGCCTAAACTCAATCAAATCAGCCATTCTATCTCTCCAAAAGAGAGTGGAAGAGTTGACTCCATCGAGTTCTAGTCATAATACCTAAGAGAGAGATGTGCCATCAATTGTCACAATTGACATGATTAGTGACAAACCCTGTGACCTCCTTCTTGGTAATGGAAAGAGTAAGGAGACAATTTATAGGTTACCCCATGAACTTAGCAACAATCCAACACTATCCAAACCAACCAAAGCCCTTACACATGAGGAGACATCTCGTCTCGAAGCTTTGATCATGTCAATGATAAAAGCACAAGGGAAATTGGAAGAAATGATTGAAGAGGCAAATTTGGCAGCAAACGAAGTCTTTTCAAAATTAGAAGAAAGGATTGACAAGATATCTAAGGAAAAATAAGCAACCAAGGATAATCACAAGGAACCTAACCTTGAAGAAGGGAAGATCCTTATTCCCTCCAAACTTAAAGATCCAGGTTGTTTCAACATTTCTTTCACCATGTGTTTCCATAAGGTAAGAGGTGCATTGTGTGACTTAGGAGCTTCAATTAGCGTCATGCCTTTTGATGTCTATCATGAACATTGCCCCATACAAATGAAATTCACTAGTACTAGCCTCCAACTTGCCGATGGATCCATGCATACTCCGGCAGGAATTGTGGAAGATGTCCCAATACGGATTGGGTATTTCCTCATCCCCGTCGATTTTTATGTAATATATTCAAAGGGAGAAAGGGATGACCATATCATATTAGGGAGACCCTTCCTAAACACGGTTGGAGCATGTATTGATGTGAAAGGAGAAAGGATCACATTTGAAATAGGAGGATCGAGTGCCATCTTTGACAAAAAGGGGGATGTGTTGAGCGTTGGGGATGGCGACCTAGAGGCTTTCAAAGCCGCGGAAGAATGAAGAATGAGATTGCCATGGGTGTTGGCAAAATGGTAAATGTGGAAACTTCAAGGACGAATCCAGCTACTAAGAGCTAAAATCCCCTCATAAGGCTTAAGGGGGGATGGAACAACAAAGTCTAGCATGACTCAAAATGCGCTTGTCGGGAGGCAACCCGTCTTTTTCTTTTCTTTTTCTTTATGCATTCTTTTTCTTTTACTTATTAGGCAATGATTTTTATTTTGGACTATTATATTTGGACTCTATTTTTGGATTTTATGTTGTAATAGTTAGGAACACTTTCTTCGTTTTACTAGTTATTATGCATATTTCGTCAATAGATTTTTGTATTTAGAATCGGAGGACCTATTGAGACAAGACGAAGCTATCCTTGGCACAAGTTGTCAAGATCACTAAGGTTAGTAAGTATGTGCAAGGACATAGCCAAAAGGTAAGAGCAAGTGGCAAAGAAAATAGAAACAAAAACCGGATCAGCAGGTTTACCCGATCGGATCCATGTCTATCCGATCGGGTAAATGGTCTGTTTCGTGTTTTACTCTATTTTCTTCTATAAAACCCATTTGCTACCCTTTTGTTTACTACCTTATACCCGTGTTCTTCAATCTAAAAGCTGAAATTTTCTCAAAACCCTCAATTCTTAGTCTATTCTTGCAAAATTTGTTCCTATAGTTCATCAAGGGCAACTACTAATCATCATCAAGTAAGTTATTTCTACTTTAGTTACTTAAATCTCTCTATATTTTTCAGAAATCCAACATAAACAAACCCTAACTCCAATTTGGGGGTTCATGATTTTGATTGCAAAACTTGTTTAAATTGGATTTTGAATGATTCTTACAAGCTATAGAGTGAATTCTAGTGATTAATTAGGATGATTACGTTGATTTGGATGTTTATTTGCTAATTTGGATGCTCATCTTTACTTTATGCTAAGAACTTTTGTTTAAGTGATAGTATGATGTTTGAATTCATGCTTTATACTATGCACTTATGATCTTGTCATGTTAAGTTAGCATTGGTACCTTTAGGTAGTAGCCAAATTCATTCAAGTATATGTTGCTCACCTAATTAACATATTGCTATGCTTATAACATCCATTTGTGCTTAAAAGATAGCATGACAATGTTTTACTAAGGTCACTATACTTGAATTTGTGCTTAAAGCTAAGTATTATAACACTTATGACTATCCACTTGTGTTTACAAATGAAGTGTTTTAATACTAGTTATTTGTAGAAAATGGCACCTTTACTAAGGAAATCAAAGAGGGCAAGAACCTCCACTCAAGGAGAGAGTAGTAGAGCACAAGAGGAGGATATTGAAATGCTTGATGCTAATGAACAACCCGAGAATCAAGGGAATGCTATGCATGATCCTAGCTTCCCGGATGTACAATTTAGCTCACATGAGCAATGGCAAAAATGGTGCGTTCTAAAAAGCAAAGGTATGAGGGCTACCAAGTTCCTCAATGTTTCTTCTTTAAGGCATATGAAACTTTTTGAGCATGTTAAAGTGTTGTTTAGGGGTCTATGTGACACCCTCAAAAATCGCGGAAAAATTAAACACGTAATTTTAAATAAAAACTGCATGGATATGTTTGCAATAGGTTCATTTGAGTAAAAACCTGTAATTTTTAAAATCTGAACCTGTTATAAAGATATCCTAATAGAAGGTGTCAAAACATGCAAGGTCTAACAAACTTATTTACATAACCATCGCTAAAAATAGCGGAATACAAAATGATACAAACCGAATGTACAGAGGAAGACATATGTCCCTAAAAGTGTGACATACGTGTCACTACAAAATGGGAACCAATCTAAGTTCCAAGGTTACTTTGCTCGCTAGCTCGTCCGTGTACCCCATATAAGCATCACCTACCTGTCAATCGCATTTTATACAAACACGAAAGCCACAGTCAGTGGGGAGTAACTCCGAGTCCTCCCAGCCACGAAATGTCATGTTAATATAACATGAAAGCATATAAATATGAGTCCTAGTATGTGAATACTAGACCAACTCAAGCTACACTATCATGTGAGTCACATATCATACGGGAATTCAAACTCTATCAACCATAGCCGGCTTGCATCTCACCTTCTATGTTTCATAGAATCATCAAACAAGAAAGGGCAATATATCTAGAGACAGGCATAAGTTCCTAGTACAGTCAATAGTCACTTTGTAACTCGAGTCTATACCACGAGGTAGGGGAGCTAGTATTTTAGCTCAGAGGTTACATTTAAAACATGGCCAAGATACAACTCAACCCTAATCCTAGACTGCGCAGACCTATAGAAATGCGGATAAAACCACCGCACCCAAGACTCATGATAAAACCACATGAGTACCCTAAGGAGTCCACCAAAGGGTTGGCTAGTACTTAAGCTGACCATCCACTCACAAAATCGGCAGAAAAGTCATGCCCCAGCTTGGATATAAACCCACCAAGCCGGGAACACAAAGGCTATTAAGCCGTGAACATACACTCGTCAAAGACTATAATGACCTATCTATGACAATAACTGAAAATACTCACTTAAGACCTCGTCCCAAGTGAATACTTTAGCCAACTTAACAATAAAAAGGGCAAAAAGTCCAAACTTGTAAATACAAATGATCACAAGCTAGCATATGGACGACTACATACAAATATAATCAAATGACAATCCAACATTCCAAACCAACATGGCCAGGCATTAAAATATAACATTCAATATCAACCATAGTCATCCAAACTTACCCCAAAGACAAATCCCCGACCCAAGTCCCGCGACGGGTCATTGGTCAAATCAGGGCTGACCGGTTTAAACCTAATTTGACCAAACTCATTCGGTCATATTGGCCCAGCTCAGAGTCTTGACTCATTTTGACTCAAATCACACAATTCAACATAAGAAAAAATTATTCCAACTTATAAGCTAACCCATTTCCAACAATTTCTCATAATAATAAAAATTACTAATACACCAAAATATCAACATGTTCAATTGTACAAATGACAAACACAAAGCATCAAACAAAGGCTCAAACACACAACCCGAACAACGGCCAAACCCGGCCACACACATGCCACAAACACGCCACCAACACACCCCACACACGGCCTGTTTTGGGGCTGTTTTGGGCAGCCCTACTATCTCCTTCCTTTTCCATCCAAAACCCGTCTCAACAATGATACAAAACCATTCCAACAACACACAACCATTATCAATTCAATTCAACACTACAAACATATGAAATAACCATAAACCTAATAAACTTAACAACAATAATTCATATGAATAAAACCTAACAAATTACTACTCACATAACATCCAACACATAACAACTGTGACATTATATCGTCGAGTAACTCGGAATAGTTACCTTAAGCTAGAAAAACGAAAGTAACCCTTGAGAAAACCCTAAAACCCGCGACTACCCTTCGTCCTCTACTATATATGAGTCTCCTAAGTCGTCTTCATGATCTTCACCTATTTAAAACAACAAAAACACAACAATTATCACATAAACCGAAATTATACCCAAAAATAAGCTTAAATCGAAATTAGGGAAACTGAAATTAAAACATACTAGGATGTAGATCTTGAAGAGAGGATTCCGATTATATAAATTTTGCGAAAATCGGACTAGAAACGAATAAGTTATGCTGAAATTACGATTGTAAGTTTTTTTTTTTGATTTTTGATGTTTAGAACGAAATAGGGAAAATAAAAATGAAACCTAAGGGAGAGGGGAAGTTGGCTGGCTGAAGAAGGGTCATGGGGTATTGGGTCTATTTTTTTTTTTTACTCGATTTTGGTTCGATTTGACGGGAATTCGAATTATTCGTCAAACGCGATTTCCGACAACGCTAAAGTTTTTAAACACGAGTTTACTAGAAAATTAAGTACCCCAATGCCCTATATCCTAACTCATTTACCCAACGACCGTAAGAAATGGAAAATCCCATTTTTACGACTTTTCTTTGAATTACTCTTTTATTAAAGAAAAAGGTTTAAATATAGTTTAAATTACTTTTAAACATTTCCAAACTATCAAAAATAATTATATTACTTCAAAATAAAATAAAATTATATTTTATCGAATTATTATTATTTCAATTAAATTAATATTAAATTAAAGTTGATTTAAAATATTACTTTTAAAATATAATAACGGTCCAAATTTACGGGGTGTTACAGTCTAAGTATGAGTGCTAGCATGAACTTTAGCTATGAGACTTTCCCCCAATTGACTCTTGAATTTTTAAGCTCATTCGAGTTGCATCGGTCTAGAAATAGAAACACTATTCCCCAAGTTCGGTTTCATTTGTTCAATGATGATTATAGTATGAACTTGGAGCACTTTGCTAGTTATTTTGGTCTCACCACTGCAAACACTGTTATCTCACCTCCAGAAGGCTTTGATGTTAGCCTGCTTTGGAGTGCTATTTCGACTTACCCTGTCTCTCGTTGGGACCATGTCCCACACCAACATATACATCATCCCGCCATTAAAATCTGGCAAAGATTCATGGGATGGACCTTTTTGGGTCGTGCTGAACCTCATTTGGTGAGACGAGTAGAGTTAGAAATGTTAGGAGGATTTTTGAATGTGGATGGTGATGTACCTTGGTCTGTTAGTATACCGTATCATTTTGCTGTTCAGTTGACCAAAGCTGTTAATCCTAAGAACACAACCATTGTCTATGGAGGTCTTATCACTCACTTAGCTATGGGAGTTTGTGGCTTTAACCAAGCCACCACCGACCTTCAGGCATTGACTACACCTCCCACCGAGATGGGAAATGGGTTAGATTATGCATACTTTGTTCAACTCAACTGGTTTCGTGCTTCTCACCCCCCATATGATTTGGAGGATTGCTGGCCGTGACTCGGTCAAGTTGACCGCCGAGGAAGAACAAATTCCAATTCTTCGGCAGCGACCTCCACTTCAAGAGGGTGAGTCTATCTTACCTCGACCTACCTACTACCTTCCTGTTGGGGATATTACTCCCATTGACCCCCCTGTTCAGCTTAGATCCAGCCGCCCTGAGGTTGGATCATCCTCTCACTCGACCCATGCTGAGGGCGATGTAGCCGCCATGTTTGAAGCTTTAACATTGTCTGTCAATAAGATTCAGTCCGACCAGCAGCTTGCTTTGCACCCCATATATGACCACTTTGCTAGGCAAGGTGTGATTAGACCCGAGGGCCCCCACCCGTCTTTTTATACTTGGCCCGAGGGGAGGTATGGTGCTGCTTATAGTGCAGGTGTGCCGCGAACCGGACCGGATTATTGTGGAACCGACTATGGCGTAGAGAGGTTTGGAGGGTATGGAGGTGATTTTCCTGATCACCAAGTGGAGGAGTATCAGACCTTTGGAGCCAGCAACCCAACCGGGATCTTTCCTTCTCGTGGTAGTTATCATTCTGCAGATGATACCCACTATGCAGATGCTTCTAGATCCGAACCCGAGCCACCTCCTTCTGAGAGGAGAGGCCGTCGCTGGTGGCCTTTGTGATTTGATGATGAGCTCCCCTTGTTTATACTAGCTTGGGGGAGGCTGGCCATTTTGTAAGAATTTTATTCCTTTTCTTTATTTTTCACATTTTTAGTTTTATTTTGCCTGTTTCCCATTAGAATTCCATATCGTTTCTCTGTTCCATGTGCTGTCAACCGTTTCTCGGTTTGTTTCTGTTATAATTGCATGCACATTGAGGACAATGTGAAGTTTTAGCTTGGGGGAGGATTTGCATTTAGGAACTGCATTTAGGATTGCATTTAGATTTTTAGTTTTCTTTTTAGTTTATTTCTTTTTTAGTTTTCTTAGTTTCTTTTTAGTTTAGTTTTCTTAGTTTCTTTTTAGTTTTTATATAAAAAAAAAAATTCGAAAAAAAACAAAAAGAAAAGATCATTTCCATCTTACATTTCTCATTTTGTAGTTTTTATAAGCTGATGTTTCGTTTTATTATGAGGAATTGTGCATTCATGGGGATGTCTTGTACACAGTAGATAGGGAATTGCATTTGGACTTAATTAAGCTTGATCTTGACTTTGGCAAGCTACTCATATTGTAAGGTAGAGCCTCCAGTGGTCGGTACATCTGAACCCGATCCCAGTTTAGGAGTGAGTAGTTTCTCCTTATAGTCTGTGTTACATCAAAACGCATAAGTATGGTTTTTATTCCATTTTCTATAAGTATTACTGTCATGATCTACATTTTGAAGCCATTCAATCTCTTGTTCACCTTTCACAATAAACACCCTTCTTTCTAGCTACATTATAAATTTGCCTACCCTTGTTGAGCTAGTAACCAACTATTTGTGTAGGGGTGTTCTGTGCTTTTGCGATGTTATGATAATTCCACCATTTGGTGTGAGCCGTCTCGGGATTACTGATTTCCGGGTTTTGGTGAAAGAGAGAAAAAGAAAAAAAAAAGAGAGCTTTGAAAAATTATGGAAAAAGAAAAATGAAAAATGAAATTGAAAGCTCATAAGAAAAAAGTAGAAAAAAGAAAGGAAAAGAGGAAAAACGCTTCCATGAAATGAAAAGAAAGAAAATTATGGGAAGTTGTATCTTGATTCTAATGTTTAATAAGCCAATATGCTGCTTTTGGCTTTGACTATTATCGATGGGAATTGGTATGATTTGGATTGAGTATCCACTACACATTTGGTTATTACTAGCTTGACTTTAAGCTCCACATGACCAAATTCATTTGTCCAATTTCTTATCCAAATTTCCCAAGCCTTTTCTTTACTTTACTTGAGCTTCTTACATTATAATTTGATCATGATTAGTTTTACTTAATGATTTCGGATAGTCTACCATACTAGACTGCGGGCACATTCTTATAAGTTGTAGATAGGTGAGTGTCACTTCAAATTTGAACCAATATTTCCTATTTTACAAAAAAATTTGAGTGAAGAGTGTACCGTGAGAGTCCATTGTCAAAAGATCATGCAAGAGCTGAAAAGGTCCGAAGAATATTTTCTATGCTGCGCCGTTAATGTAAATCTCAACCATGTTTCGCCTTTTCTTTCGCCCTTGTTGCGGTGGGTTTATGATTCATCTACTTATTAGAGCTTACTTTTTGAGATTTGCATGATAGATTGATCATCGTTAGCTACCCTTGTCCTAGTTATGCTTGTTATATTTGCTTGAGGACAAGCAAGGGTTTAGCTTGGGGGAGTTTGATAAGTGATATTTTGTATCTGATTTATCCCCCGTTTTAGCTCGATTTCTATACGATTTATGCACTTTGTTAAGTGATTAACGAGCTAATATTGCTATTCTAGTTGTTTTGCGTGTTTTGACTCGTTTTATAGGAAATGAAGCGGTTTTGCTATATTTCCTACTTTATGGAGCAAAGACACTAGGATACGAGTTTTCAAGGAATTGATGATAGCCAGTTCACGATTTGATTACGATTCCGCTACATCTTTCCTCGAATGGACTCAATTTAGATTTTTGGCTTTAAACTTTAAAAGGAAAACTCAACCCAAGTCAAGAGGAGATCAGCCCAAGCCCAATTCCGTAGTGCATTGACCAAAGACTAAGGCATAGGATTCCGTGCCTAAGATGAAAAGACGGAAAATCCGACTTACACAAAAACCCGATCGGGTATTCCTGCAAGAAGACGTTACTTGGCTCTTCTTCAATCCGAGCTTAAATGGGTGGTTTAATGCATTGACTAGGGTACGAATTTGCAAGAGGATCAGCAGCCATGCAGCCTTATAAAAGCCAATGATCATTACACACAATAATCATCTTTTATATATATCTTTTATATATATCTTTTTATCATCAACTTTTACAATAATCTAATAATCTATTTACATATCTTTTAGCATACTTTCTTACAAGTTTTTATAGCTCATTTCTTAGTATTTCCCTAGTGTTTACTTAGCTTTTGTTATTTGGTTGGATATTTGTTCTTACTTTCGTTCTTATATACTCATATTCCGACTTGGTAATTCTCTAATCTTGATTTACTTATGCAATTTTAAATCATCATGAACTATAACCTCACTAGTATCATTTTTATAATATTGTTGTTATTAGGAAATCAAAATAAAATTAATCTAGTTAAAACCAAAGTATTATTTAGCATGTCACCTTATAATTTACCTAATCAAATAATCCTAAAATTTTTTATTAGAATCATTGTTAACATAATCACCATAATCACTTTAGTATTTATATTTCATAGTTTAATTTCGTACATCTTTTTCTTGCTAATCTACTTAATCACATAATCACATAGATTAGATTAATTCTAATATTGTAATATTATCATTGTGTAAATAAAATAAATAGAGTTGTAATATTTGAAATGATTTACGAGTTAAACGAATTATAAGAAGAGTAGTTACCAATTGAACCGTCTAAATTGTTTCTTCCTTTGGTCGTGTCAAATTCTATAACTTTGTTTAGTGGCCATAAGCAATTCTTTGTATTAGTCATTTCTATCTTTATGACGAGAGTTGGGATAGGAATTAGGACTATCAATAGGGGTTTAGTGACTTAACCATGCTGAAAGGACGTTAGGACCCACTAAAAGGTCGGTACGAATCCGGAAGGAATATACCGCTACAAGGCCTAGACAATCATAGTAATTCTAATATTGGTAACTATGAAGCTTTTAACTAGTTTCACATGTATTTCTCTTTCACTATATCAACTTGATTAGTTAGTTTACTTTACCGTTTTAGATAGTTTATTTTATTGTCTTTTTATTTCCGTTAGTAGATAGTTTACTTTATCGTTATCTAGTTAGTTTATCGTCTTTTTATTTCCGTTACTAGATAGTTTTTATTATTGTTATTCTCTGGTTAATTAGTTTAGTTAGTTAGGCTTTCAATATTGTTATTTAAATATCGTCTTTAGATAGAATTTAGTTGTTAATATCCAGATCACAGGATTTCCCCGATCGGGTACGTGACAACCCGATCGGGTATGTCTTCTGTTCTGGGTTTTTGTTTTGCAATTTACATATTTGTTCTTACATATCGTCATTAATATTCTTGTCATTTTATTTTATGTTAATAGTTCAGACAAATAACTCAAGTGACTCGATTTTAAATGAAAACCAATCCATAACAATTCATAAGTAACACGTACTCCCTGAGGATCGACACCCTACTTCCCTAATTACATTCCTTATGTTGTTAGCCTAGTCCGGGTAAATTATTTTTGTTTCGGGACCGCGACATAACCGATCAATACACAACTACATTGCATGTGATTAAAATAAACAAAATAAAGGGCCATTTGGACACATGAGGTCCGACCACTTTGTCCTTAAAATGGACAATGGTTGTTCATTTTTTTAACTACTTCATTTTGTGCAATTTTTACACTTCTCTCTAAAACTCTTCCTCTCACTAAAAACTCTCATATACTAATATTTCTTAAGTATTACTAGTGTAGTAATATAGTCTAATACTAGTAGTATATCATCTATCTTATTATCTAGTTAATAATAAGGGTAGATTATTTGGTGTCATCTTGGTGCAACTTGAAGGAGGTCTTCTATTTTGGAGATTACTCTTGTTCATCCATACATATAGCTCAAGAACAAGAAGAAGGAGTTCTTGTTGTACCCATATAATTTCCATATCAATGTGAGGAAATTTCTTTTTTTATATAAATGTCTTTATATTTGCATGCATGTTACATAGATCATTAAATATTAAATTAACAAGTAATTTAGTAAATAATTAGAGGAGTCTAATTAAGGTCTATGGACTTTCATGTGGTATCAGAGCTAGCTTGTAGCATGCATGTTCATTTTGGACATTTTTAATAAAGTTATAAGATAACTAATAAATCAAAAATTTTGAGTTAAAATACGATTCTGACGAAACTTTTTGTTGCATGTATACCTACTGACCTCAAAATGTTCGTGGTAAAATTTCGTGATTATAGGGATTGATTTGCTATTTATTTTGATTTTTGGCTTTTAAACCGAGTTAACATGCATTTTATGAGTTAAAAGTTAACTAAAAATAGTTGCATGTTGATTATGGCTATGAAATTTTAATATGATCTCACATTCATGCCTTAAATATTGTATGTAAAATATCGTGACTTTTAATTAAGTATTGCATGTTTATTGATTTTTATACGATAAAAGTCGATAATATGAGATTATAATGCTCATAAAATTGAAACGTCCATTTCTGGTCTTGAAAATTTTTGGTACATTTTAAATTATGATTTTGATCATCTTTGTGAAATGTAATAATTTGTTTCACTGTTGTACTATATTTAATGATTTTTATTTGATAAAACCATTAAATACAAAGCTATTTGTTCGTAAAATTAATTTTAATTTTTTGAACAATTGTTTTTTATTTTTATAGTGCCTGGAAATGTTCCAGAATATAAAAAATTTTTTGGTTTCAAATTTTATGATGTTTATATTTTATTTTGGGTTTATTTCATAATTGTTATGATTAAACCGTTATATTTAGCAAATGAAATAAAATCGATCTAAATAATGACCAACAAAATTAGTACGGACTAATTTTGAGTTCTAAAATATTTTAGTTAATTATTTTGAATTTAAATGAGATTTAAATGTTGATATTGATTTTTAATGGTTAAAAATCAATAAATCCCGTAAAATCGAGCTAAAATGAGCATGAATGTGTTTAGGGCGATTTTGGCATGAATTTTGCAGCACTTTATTTTATTTATGGTTGAATGAATGAATGTCATTTATTTAATAATTTATGCAAATTTTGTACCTAGTATGGCCTAGTTGTTTTTAATCGTTATTACCCGTAATGTAAGGGAATAACGGTTTGGTTGTAATTTTATTGCGATCTCGTATCGCCGGTTTGTAAAATTTAATAATTCCATTTTATAGAATAAATGTATAATAGGAATTTGTATATTTGTATATTTGTAATTATTTTTATGAAGACCGGTGACTCCCTCAAGACGGTGCCATTTTGGAAGGTGTTCCAAGTGAAGAGGCAAGGGACCAAGGAGTTGGTTCCCGAATTTGTAATTATATAGTTAATTTTGATTAGCTAGGTGGCCATACTAGGATTTTATCGTTGCTTGGTTGCTTGCTTTATTTCCGCTCATGCCAAAATCGTCACACATGCATTTTATTTTCCGTTATTGTCAATTCAACGTTATTCACAATTCACCGACTTAGTTCACTTATAGGGAATTAATAACTAAATTGACAAGATCTCTCACATGTTTAAAAAATTGAGATTAGCCTTACCAATTAATAACACCTATGAATCCCGTGTTCATTAGGGCTACCACGCTCGTGGGTCCCTTTTTACCTCGGGTAAGTAGGGTGATACGATCACAAGCTAAAATTGGATTGGACTCAACGAGATAAGCGTTATCTTGGGACTAGGAGATGGATTTAGTTGAAATCCGTCAACCAAGAGTTCTAAGGGTAGAATTAGTCAAGTAATGACTTACCATTTCTATATAAAGGTAGCATGCGATGACTATTTTTATTTAAAGATGGGTCTTGGAATCATTTATATAATTTAGTGAGAGGTCATTATATAAATGCTAAACTTGTTAAAATGTTTTTCAAGTAAATTAACAATGAATGTTTATTTATATTTCTTTTTGTTGTAGTAACCATATTCGCACAATGTCAACATCATCAAACAATGCAACCTTGGGTAAGGACTCATGGTTGAGATCCGTCATGGACAAATGTGTCCTAAAGGTGACGGAAGTAACTTCGTTGAATGGGAGTCAACAATCAAGAGCGCCGCGTTATCCGATTTGCTTCGCTACTTGGTCGAAGAGCCCCCCACCGAACCCGCGCCTAGATCGTCCGCGGTGGTTCGGGCCGAATATGACCTTTATTTGAAGGTTGCTAATGACGTCAAGAATGTCTTGATTTTGTCAATCTCACCCAAACTTAAACTCCAATTCATATCTCTCGATGCATATGCGATATTCACGAGGATTACGTCGATGTTTTCGCAAACCCCTCAAATTCTCCAATATGAGGCGGCTACGAAATTCTTCGACACCAAGCTTCAAAGAGGCCAAAAAGTTGGCCCACACATGCTCAAAATGGTTGAGCACGCGGACACCTTAGAGCGTCTAGGGTGCAAAATTCCGAAGCAATTGGTGGTGGGTAAGATCCTTCATTCACTCACACCTAAGTTCACCCAATTTAGGGTGAACTATAACATGAATGACATGGACAAGAGTTTCCATGAACTCAATGTACTCCTCACCCAAGCGGAGAGGGACATGGAGGCTAGTGGGAGTGAACCTAAGGATGTTCTTTCCATGAAAATGAAGAACATGAACCTTAGGGTGAGAAAGGACAAGGGAAAGGGTAAAACTCTTTTCAAGAAAGTCGGCAAGGGAAAGGGCAAGGTCTTTTATAAGCCCAAGCCCAAAATCAACAAACACGCGGAGACGGATTGCTATTATTGTAATGGCAAAGGGCATTGGAAACGCAATTGCCCCAAGTACTTGAAAGAGAAGAAAGACGGTTGTGTGACAACGTCAGGTAAAATTCTTTCATCACTCTATATGATAGATATTAACTTTGCTAGTACATCTTCTTGGGTATTTGATACCGGTTGTGGTTCTCACCTTTGTAATCATGTACAGGGGCTGAGGGACGCGCAAGCACTAGCCAAGGGTGACGTGGACCTACGCATGGGATATGGAGCTAAGGTAGCCGCATTTTCCGTGGGCACCTACGTTCTTCTATTGCCTAATGGTTTAGAGTTGTATTTAAATAATTGCTATTATGTACCAACTCTTACCAAGAACATTATCTCTATTTCCGTGTTAGACATGGAAGGAGTTTCATTCTCTTTAAATGAAATGGTTTATGGCGAGGCCATTTCTAATGGAGGTATTTATGTTCTAGATATTGCAAAAGAGGTCTATCATGTAGAAAACAAGAAGCTCAAAACAGGTGAACCTAATAAATCATACCTTTGGCATTGTCGTTTAGGGCACATAAACGAACGACGCATAAAGAGACTTGTTTCATTTTAAGTACTCAAACCATTCGATTACGAATCTTATGGTGTATGCGAATCTTGTCTTCTAGGCAAGATGACTCGTGCTCCTTTTACGGGAAAAGAGACACGAGCTAGTGAAGTACTAGGCCTTATACATACAGATGTGTGCGGCCCAATGACTCTCCAAGCCAGAGGTGGTTATCACTACTTCATTACTTTTATCGACGACTTGAGTAGATATGGGTATGTCTACTTGATGAGGCACAAAAGTGATGCGTTTAAAAAGTTCAAGGAATTTCAACATGAATTAGAAAACCAATTGAATAAAAATATTAAAGCCCTACAATCCGATTTTGGTGGTGAATACTTGAACAATGAATTTGATTCACACCTAAAAGATTGTGGTATAGTATCACAATGGACTCCTCGTGGCACACCTCAATTAAATAGTGTGGCCGAAAGGAGAAATCGAACTTTATTAGATATGGTTCAACCCATAATGAGTCTAACAGAGCTTCCTGATTATTTTTGGGGTTTTGCTATCTTATCTGCAATAATCTCACTAAATCGAAGCCTGACTAAAGCGGCAAACAAGCCTCCATATGAGATATGGACAGGGAAAGTCCTTTATTTGTCATTTATGAGAATTTGGGGGTGCGGGGCGTTTGTTAAGAATAAGTCTGACGATAAACTCGCACCCAAATTCGACAAATGTCTATTTGTAGGATATCCATGGGAAACACGTGGTTATTACTTCTACAATAAACACGAGGACAAAATGTTTGTGTCTCGTGATGCAGTCTTTTTAGAAAATGATTTTATTTCTAAAAGACAGAGTGGGAGAAAATTTGAACTTGATGAAGTCCAAGAGCCACAAACCGAAAAGGACGTAGAGGAAAACGAGGAAAACGTTACCTCTTCATCTAACTCGGTCATAATTCCTTCGGAACTTAGGAAGTCAAGCAGAATTAGTCATCAACCTGATAGATACCTTGGTATTATAGAGGAAGGTGGTGACTATAATGTGTTACTTTTTGAAAGTAACGAACCTACCACCTACAAAGCAACCATTTCTAGTCCCGACTCAAAGCTATGGCTAGGAGCCATACAATCCGAAATGGGTTCTATGTACGACAATCAAGTATGGGACTTGGTTGATTTGCTTAAGGAGGTAGACCTCTTCAGTGTAAATGGATCTATAAGATCAAAAGCGGCATAGATGAACATAATAATGTTTACAAAGCTAGATTGGTGGCAAAAGGTTTTACCCAAGTTCATGGTCTTCACTATGAAGAAACCTTCGCCCAAGTCGCCATGCTTCGGTCCATAAGGATTATCTTAGCGGAACCATGTTTATACATGGAGTTTAGTGGGATTAAAGTAACTTTTCTAGTCTTGTATGTAGATGAAATACTACTCATTGGGAATGATATTCCAATGCTCACTTCTGTGAAGGAGTGGCTTGGGATTTATTTTGAAATGAAAGACTTAGGAGAGGCCCAGCGCATCTTTGGTATCCGGATCTATAGGGATAGATCTAGAAGGATACTAACATTAAGTCAAGAAACTTATATTGATAAAATTCTTGATCGGTTCAACATGAAAGTCTCTAAGAGAGGCTTTATTCCTATAGGTAGTGGGATCACTTCGAGTCAGTCAGAGTGCCCTACCAAACCCGAGGAGATTGAACGCATGAAATTGATCCCTTACGCATCTGATGTTGGATCAATCATGTATGCTATGATGTGCACTCGTCCCGATGTTGCATATGCTTTGAGCATGACAAGTCGTTACCAAGCAAATCCAGGTGAGAATCACTGGATAGCCGTAAAGAACATCCTTAAGTACTTGAGAAGGACCAAGGATTCGTTCTTAGTGTTTGGAGGTGAGACTGAGTTGCGTGTAAAGAGTTACACAGACGCATTTTATAGACAGATATGGATGATATGAAATCCCAATCCGGCTATGTTTATATGATGAATGGAGGAGCTGTTTGCTGGAAGAGTTTCAAGCAAAGCGTTACAGCGTATTCTACAACAGAAGCAGAGTACCTTGCAGCGTCTGAAGCTGCAAAAGAAGCAGTGTGGATTCGGCAATTTTTGGAAGGACTAGGAGTAGTCCCTACTGCCAAAGATCCTATCACGATTTATTGTGATAACAGTGGGGCTATCTTTCAAGAAAAAGAGCCCAAGTCTAGTAATAAGTCTAGACACGTACTTAGGAAATATCATGTAATTAGAGATTACGTGGATAGAAAGGAAATTGACATCTGTAAGGTTGGGACAGATAATAATATTGCTGATCCTTTAACCAAGCCTTTATCAAAGGCTAAGCATGATGGTCATGTCATCACAATGGGATTGAGACGAGTACCAGAATTCCTTTAGATTATGTAATATGTAATAATTGAATGTTGTATTAATTATTTCACATATGATAATTGCATTAATTGTTCAAGTTTTATTATAAACTTTTTTATTTAGTTTGACTAAATTTAATACTTTGTTTATCCGAATAGATTGTAAGACAATGTTGGACCCTATTCAAGTGAATAGGACGAACTTAGTATTTTGTCCCTAGTCACTCAATGAGGTGACGTCTAGAAAGTGACTAGATTGTAAGTCGATCGATGGTTGGTTCAGCACCATGGGGTCATGGAGATGACTGGTCGATTACATAGACAGACTGTATGACACTCTGTCGGACAGTGACCTTTGTAGAGACCCTTCAATCAATTAATTTATGCGTGGTCGTGGCAGGGTCTTATATCTTATTCCTATGAGTCTATTCTTTTGACTGGCGACCGTCTATCTGAGTCGATGCAGTTTCCGATTGGTTTTGGTTGGTGTTCTAGGTCGTGCCGTGAAAGGAGGCTTGTGGACATCTTTTGGGTCATGGTATCTGTATCATACAGAGTAGATGAGTCAAGAGGAATTGTCCACCCACGTTGGGTACAAACATCTTCAGGCCACTCGAGGAGTAGTTATTGTAAATGCGTGGCCACGCTCGGAAAGGGATCTATGGTAGATTTTTTTGTCAGACATTTACTCTCCATATCGAGAAAACCACTCTAGATATAATCAATTGCAAGTGCGACCTGAAAGACACCTTGCGTTGAGTGGGAGATGTGATAAAGAGACAAGAGAATTGGTGACGCACATTTGTGTCAGACAAGTGGGAGATTATTGGAGTAGGTGTTCTCCACAATAGTGCGCCACATAATAATTCTTATTAAGGAATATAATTGGGATATTTATTGACTATATATATATATATGATTAGTCAGTTGATTAACGTAAATCAATACAGTTGGCTGACTAGAGTTTGACGTTATTGTCGTATGACGTCGGTGATCAACTGATCCCTTTAGGTCATATCTATAGGATGAAACCCAAATAGTAACTAATTATTTGTATATGATACAGTTGATGATTAGTCCATTACATATATTTGATATGTACGAGAGTTAATTGTTAGAAATTGAGTTAGGAACTCAAATTCGATTAAGTTTATTTTTCAATTATGCAATAAATAACTAATAAATTTATATCTTATTTTAATATGAATAAATAAGATCTAGCTTAGTAATTAATCGTCAAATTGCTAAATTAGTTAAGGTTTTACATATATTTTGAGGTAGAGGTAATTATTTAATTATATTTTATTTTTCAATTGAGTGGTTTGTTGCTCATGTGTTGTGTGGATTAACGATTGGTGATGAATTGATGTTGGTAGTACAAATGAGTTTAAGTTCGTATAAATTGATTAAATGTGTTATTGAGTGAATTTATGAAAGGGATGTGATAATGTTGTTATTTAGTCATGTGTATGCTCCTTCCATGTTTCTTATATCACAAACATGTTAGTCTTATGCTCATTGAGGAGCGTCCATGTTAGTTTAGTGATTTTGTGCTCAACTTTGAAGTTGGAGCGATTTAGGTAAAGTTGCGGTTTTGTGTTGTTGGAATTCTTAGATTCGACCATTGTAAATTCGAGTCTAAATCATAAATGAGGCTTGGGAATCCTTTATGGACATTTACATGCTCATTTGAGGTGCTAATGGATAATAAGATGTTTAAACAAGTTTAATGAAAGTTGGAATGGAAATTGGAATGAGAAAACTAAGTTTGGAATTTGTCTCGATCAAGGGTCAACTTTAAACGCTCATATATCTATTTCTAGAAATTATGTTGGTGTAATTCCAAGGCTAAGAGTTAGCTTGTCCTCATATGGTTCTAACATGTTACACTCCCAAAAACACCAATAAATGAGTGAGATATGACCATTTTACGAAAACTTGGCCGCACAGTGAGCTAAGGAGAGTGCAGCGTGTGCAGCTCTTCCAGGGAAGGCTACGATGTGCGGTTCTCACCGTACCTTCCTCAACTAGACCGTGCACATTGTTGGAGTAGGTGTCCTCCACAATAGTGCGCCACCTAATAAATCTCATTAAGGAATATAATTGGGATATTTATTGACTATATATATATATATATGTATATATATATATATATAGAATTGGGCTCCTGTGCGAACTAGAAGTTGGGTGCGAACTCCTTTAAATGACCACATAAAGGTGTTCAAAAACAAATCCCACCCGTACCTTCTCTTTCCTTCATCCTTACCAACCTTCCAAACTCCCTTCTCCCTTGTCTTTATCCTCCTCCTGCACCACCATTACAACTTCCGGTCACCCTCATAAGTGTCGGACTCGACGATATTCCTGTTGCTAGCCACACCGACGAACCCAACCAACCACCAACACCTTCGCCGGCGACGAAAACGTCGACATAAACCATTTAACAGCTCTAAATTTCCTAATAACCTCGCTGGATCAAATTAAATTTCAAATCTTACTTTTTTTTGGTAGATCTAACATTTCAACCGAGTTTTATGAAGAAAAAAAAGTAATTGGGGTACGTTTAAGATGTGTGGTAGTCATTGGTATGTTACGTGGGTCGTCGTGGTGATGGGATTGGAATGGGCGAGAGGTCGCCCGTGGGAGGATGTTCACTTGTAATAGTCTGGTGATGTAGGGACGGCGTCGTTGAGTGCTCGGTGTTGTATCAATGGTGATGGTTCATGACTCATAAGTGAGGTTAGTGAACAGTGGTGCGTACGTGGTGAGTCAGGTGTTATTCGTGGGTAGAGTTCGTCAATGATGTTGCCCATGAGGTGGTGAGTGGTGGTGGTTGTATACCACAATAGGCGCAGATACAGAAGCTAATACTACGGGATACACAACACCAGGCATACAAATTGACTGCCAACAAAGGATCGACAGTGATACCGTGTGGGACATGTGGTGGTCCGACGAGGCTTGCGAAAGTTCCGCTAGTGAATTAGTTAGGTCTAGTGATTTGTTTTGGCTTTATGTTAGCTTGTTCATACACCAATTATATGTACTCTTTTGATTAAGTCACCTATATTGCCCCTTTGTATACGTTTGTATAGGGTACAAATCTTATCAGGTACACCTTATATGTTTTTGTGTATATGATATGGTGAGGTTGTGTATCTAGCATTAGATTTTGTGTATCTACCCTCAATTTTGTGGATGTAGTAATATTCCTTTATTTTTATGCATAAAATTGGAACCGTTTGATGATGCAAGCATACGATCTCAACCTTCGAAAGAAAATGGTCTCTCCATTTCATTTTAGGAAATAGAGAGGACTTATGAAATAACATATTGTTTGCATTTTTTTCATTTTAGATATGCCTTTAGCTAGCTAGATACGTACCTTTAGGTAGCTAGATACACTTCGTTAAGTTGCTAGATACATGCCTTTAGCTAGCTAGATACGTACCTTTTGGTAGCGAGATACACTTCGTTAAGCTGCTAGATACATGCCTTTAGCTAGCTGGATACATTCGTTTAAGTTGTTAGATACACCCCTCTACTTATGTGGATACACTTCTTTAAATTGCTAGATACATACCTTTAACAATTTAGATACACTCGTTTAAGTTGTTAGATACATTCCTCTAACTAGGTAGATACATTTCTTTAAATTGCTAGATACATAACTTTAGCTATTTAGATACACTCGTTTAAGTTGCTAGATGCATCCCTCTAACTAGATAAATACACTTGTTTAAATTGCTAAATACATATCTTTAGCTTTTTAGATAAACTCGTTTAAGTTGTTAGATACATCCCTCTAACTAGGTAGATACATTTCTTTAACTTGGTAGATATATATATTTAACTAATTAGATACACTTGTTTAAATTGCTAGAGACATCTCTCGAACTAGCTAAGTACACTTCTTTAACTTGCTAGATATATATCTTTAGATATTTATTAAATATAGTCGTTTAAACTTCTAGATACATCCTTCTAACTTGGTAGATACACTTTTTTAAATTGCTAGATACATACCTCTAACTGGGTGGATACACTTCGGTACGTTGCTAGACACATATCTTTAGCTATGTAAATACACCTTTGGAGCTAAGTGGATACATTTCGGTAAGTTAGTAGGTACATTTATGTGGTATGCTAGATAAACTCCTTGGAGTAAAGGACTGAAAAAAAAACTCTACCTTCATTATGGAATACAACTCTACCTTCGTTCATGTAATGACTAATGAGTACTCTGTAATTGAGTATGGCATTACCACCAATAATTTTGGAACATTGACAGTGAAACAAAAAAAACCTTAGAATAAAAGAATGCTACCAAGTCAGAAATATATTAATGCCTCAAATGTTTTGAGTTCACAATGAAATACATCCTTCAATCAATCAATCGTCTAATTGATTTATAATACCACCAAATTGCCTCAAATGTTTTGAGTTCACAATGAAACTCTTTAGTCTTTACCTTCAATTCAACATTATCAATTACCATTAAAATACCACCAAATTGGAACTCAAAACTAAAAACCGAAACCCGAACCTGTATAGTATAGAATTTGAGCCGACATGGCTAAAGTTGTTCAAGCTCAATGCTACAAACGCAGCCAGACCAAAACCCGAAATCTGAGCTCGCCGAAACGCACCTACATAGCGTTTTGACATATCTCGTTCCAGTCAACTCAAAGTTTCCAACCAAATTGATTTTTTTAGGGCCCCTATACAGCATTCATATTCACAAGTATCGTCATTCACCATCTACACATCACCATTGATCCAACTTTGAGCATCGAATTCAGTTCCCGCCTCAACTGGACGAACCAGCATCATCATTGCCCCCATCAACGAGCTTGCACCCTGCAAAGACATATAAAACAGATCGTCGCCGTCGATATCAAAGTCGAGATCTAAATGTCATATATACATTAATGCCCAGACGGTGAATGGGACGACAAACATTCAACAGTGGGGCTCGCCATGGAATTTAAGTAACAAACGGAGCTCCGAAATGGCGGTCGGCGATTTAATTTAGTGGATGGTGAGCATTGAGAGAGTTCAAATGATAACGGCGGTGACGACGTGTATATGGAGTTCCGGTGACGGGGTTTCGGTGGTCGCCGGCGAGAGTAAGTTAGTGGGTGAGTAAGAAGGAGTTATGTTTAGCTGGTGAGGTGGGTGATTGAAAGTGACGGGGCATAGTATGTGTGGAACTATAAGTTTGACTTTGTCTATGTAGTTTGTCTGACCATTTCAATTTAGTTCGTAAGTTCGTATTGAACTCTAGTTCGCACCAGATCCCGCCCCTATATATATATATATGTATATATATATATA